>JAJPUD010003382.1:208139-252232 GCA_023553655.1 Myrmecobius fasciatus | reverse complement strand
TTTTTTTTTTTTTTTGATAAATTGGACTAAAATTGAGGTAATCTGGCATTTTGCTGAAAATAGACTGAGATCTCCCTGTCTACTAACAGAAAATTGTTTGCTAACTATATTCTGGCTAGGGAAGAAGATAGAGGTATAAGCATTAAAGAAAGGAAGAAAAGGAGGCTCAAACTACTCAGAAACAACTCTGGAGAAAATGAGTGATAATTTAAATAGAATAAAGAATTCCCTCTGCTTTGATGGATTTTCTTCTGTTTTATAGATCAGCAATAGTTTTGCTGGGCCTCAGTTATGAAATGTAGAATTAATAAAACTTTGACTTGACCGAATTGTATGAATTCAGTCACTGTGGGATAATTGCAGCCCTTTAAAAAAACAAACAAACCAAAACCTCCACTAAGCAACTACCCCTGTGCTCTCTCTTAGTTCCATCTTCTTTGTGGTTGCCGGTATCTAACAGTAAACAGCTCTACTCCATTTATTGGCAATTACTGCTGAAGGTCACACATCAGCAGTAAGCCTAAATTCCAGGAAAAAAAAGGCAGCTCTTATGTAAGTCCTGCCTGAATGTTGGCAAGAGCCCAAGAGAACAGTCCGCTGCAATGTAAAAAAAGTAGGACATCTCTGCCTAATACTGAACGTCCTGAGAACTCCCCCTGAAGGAGAAGGAGTTTAATGCTTCTTTTTCGTTCCTCCTGACCCTTCTTGAGTAAAAATCCCTCCCAACTCTGGATGGCTCCCATTTCTTTTTCTGGGATTTACAAACTTCACCTTCAATCTCATGACTTTCCCTTCAGCACATAAAGGATGCTGTGAACTCAGATTCTCTCAGCTCCAGAAACAGGCAGGGGGCAAGCAGCTTAGGTCCCAGGCCAAAAGCAAGTGTTTTCCAACAAAGAAGCTAATTTAGCTTCCAGTTTAGGGCTAGAGAGCCGCCCAGATGATACCATGCTAATTGAGAGTAAATGATGATTCATCACATATTAGGGAGGACATTGATAAACTAGAAAAAAAGCATCCATAGGAGGGTACCAGGAATGGTAAATTCCTCTGCTAATTCATACCATATGAAGAGAAGATGAAGGAACTTAGAAATACTTAGATGAGAGAAGATTTATGGGGGTATAATTGTTGTCTTCAAGGCTCACGAAAGAGAAGGGAGAAAAATGGCTCAGGTCCCTTTTTAGCTTTAAGTGATTCTATAATCCCAAGATTTGTTCTAATTAGTCCCAGGAGAAAAAAAATAGGAACACTAAAGGAAAATTGCAGAGAGACAAATTTTGGCTGGATGGAAGGAAAATCTGCCCCATGACTTCAACTTGCCCAAAGTGCCATGAGTTTCGCCTCCAAGGCTGCATGGCCACTTGTGGATTACACAGAAGAGATGCATGTTCAGGTATGGTTGGATTGGACGGCATTGGATGGTCCTTCAAATGAGAAAATTTTATGATTCTGTGACTATAGAAAAGTCCTCTTTTTTTCCCACCTGCCTCTTGGAACACCGAGCTTTCTTCAAGGCTCAGGTTAAATACCAGCTCCTTTAAGAGACTTTCTCTGTTTTTCCCCCTGCCCTCCCCAGTGTTAATGCTCTCCCATGATACTCTCTATATTTTGTATTTATTCATCTTTGTGTGTATATGTGTGTGTGTGTGTGTTTTCCAGTATTAGAACATAAGCTTCTAGAGGGTAAGACCTAATTGATCATTTTTACCTTTTTATTCCCAGTGCTAAGCATGGTCCCTGGCTTGTATTAGACAGGTAATAATTACTTGCTGAATTGAAGAGTGATGGATAGATGCATACTGTGATAACACATAACCTAGGAACACATCACTGATTTACTTCTTCAACCCCTTTTGCTTGGTTTCCAAGCACAAGAATAGTACAAGAAACAAAATTTGTGTTAATGGAGCTATAATTTTCCCTCACCCTCACCTGAAGTCATAACTATCAGCTCACGCTGGCAGTGAGACCCTTACATGACTGCTTTCCAGATGACAAAGTACTTTCACATCTATTTGCTAAAGATTTCTATTTATTGCTCTGGAATGGGCTCCAATGCCAGTAAATGTTTGGGTTTTTTTTGTTTTGTTTTTTGTTTTTGTTTTTGTTTTTTTTCAGGTAAGGAATACTGAGATGAGTTAACTTTAGAAACAAAACAATCCCCCTACTACCACCATCTTTTCCCCAAGAAACATTTCTGAGTCAAATGTCCTTAGTGACAAAAACACGATACAACAAAAAAAGGAAACATTGAAAAAAAAAATTGTTCTCTATTGTTTCCCAAGTTTCCTAATGATGCTTTTGGCCAGACTCTAGGGGCTATAGTTCTGTCCCATTTTCCAGTATTTCACTGGGTCACAGGAGATTAATTCTAGTTCAAAATGTGATAGTTCCAGCTGAGGCCATAAAGGCCAAGGAATTTTCCTTCTAAAGAGAAAATTGCATGAACTTTTCAGCTGAAACTCGGAAGAACACTTCAAATGAGTTACCCACCTCTCTACTGACACAACAAGCTCCACAGAAAAGTAATGTTCAGTGGTTTTCTATTTCTCTTCTTTTCTTTTGAAGGTGGTGGTAAGAAGAGTGGAGATACACCCTTCTTTTATTTGAGAAACCTATTTTGGTTGGGTTTAAAAGAAGCTTTATTCCAGAACGCAGTTGAAAGGGCCCTCCAACATGCACTTTTGTTGTAGAAAAGCTATTACCCTGTCCTCAGTTCACCTTGTGGTTGCAAAAGCACTCAACATTGCTTGGAACGTTATATGATTTTTCCAAGTAGTTCATGACCCCTTTCTCTCTTCTATCTCTCCCAGCTTGAGACAAGGGGATGGAAGTCCTTAGTCAGGCTATTCCTAGTGGGAATCACTTTGTTACCAGCCAGAAGAATACATTTATTGTTTTTTTCTTTTATTATTTAATTGAATTTGGTGTATTTCTTTACAATTCAGAGTTGGGTCCTTGCTTCTATCCCATGACAGGATGAACTTATTAGATTTCTGAAGAACACATACCTCAGCTCAGTCAGGAAAACCCTTCGTTCTATTTCCAGCCTTCTCCTTCCTCTCTAAAGGAGGAATAAGAAACCCATAGATACCATGATCATCTTCAGAATAGACAAAGATGGGCAACGCCAGCCAGACATACTGATGCACAGCCAACAGACATTGCAAAGGCCTGCAGAAGTGGGTCTTGTTTTCTCTGCCTTACCGGACTTTGACAGTTGCTAGTGGTAACAATGAAAAGGGAACCACCACTGCTTCCTCTGGGAATTTACAGAGAATTCAAAGTCTTGCCAGATTATGCTCTTTTCATAAACAGACAGTATTCCATTTCCTACTGTGTATTTATAGACACACCTGCTACAGCCATGGAATCATTCCATGAAGGAGTAATAAAGTCCCAGCCGGGAGACCAAGTTCTATATTGAGTGATCCCACATTTCAGCTGATCTGCTCTGGTCCGAAGCCTAAGACTAAGGAAAGTTCTCATTTTATGGCCTCATTTGCAATTGAAAGCAGAGCTAGAACTTTCAACAGGTAAATTAAACCCCCAAGGTTCTTATATCCTTGGGACCAAGATGGAGCCAAAGGTAGTCAACTTTTCAGATGAGCAGTGCCTGGTGGGTTGTTGTTGGGAACCCTACCCGACCCTTCAGGAAAGGAAGGGAGAAAGATAAATGCTATCACATTCAAGGAAATTTCACCACTCCAATTTCTTTCATGTCTCCCAATGCCCATAAGATGGGACTCCTAGATCAAATATACGTGTATGTGTGTATGTATATATATAACATTAGAAAGAAAGGTGGTTTTTTTTTAATAGTTTTATATTTGGAATGGGGGACCTTGACTCTGCTACTAAAAAGTTATATGACAGGACAAATCATGGTTCCTCCCTGGCCCTTGACTTTCTCATATGCAATACAAAAGGAGGATATTAGCTGACATCCTAAGACTCTCTCCAGCTGGAAAATTCTGTAATCCTAAGTGTCATTCTCCTTAAACTGGTTGGTCATTTCTTTTCACTTCTGCTTTTTGAGGAAGTGGGTATTAGAGCACCAGTTAAGAAAATATTCTGATCTATTTTGAGGGATATGAAGGAGTAGATCTTAATTAATATATTTTAACCATTTCCATAAAAAGGGACTGCTATCTGTCTATAACTTTATCTACTTCTCTGGACCACAAACTGAAAAATAAAGATTTCTGATAAAAATCCATTTTTAGCCTTTCCAATCTCATTTCTTGCAATATATACTAATTCTCAAATAACACAAAAGACTTTTTATCTGGGATAAGTAACTTAAATATGTACCTTCTGATCAATGAGGAAAAATAATATTCCCTCAAAGGATTTGAAGGGTTTTTTGTTTTGTTTTCTAAAGTGCTGGTCCATAAATCCAATCTACATTCAAAATTTTGTCCAAAATTAACTATCCTTCTCCAATATTGCTCTTCCTGACAAGGTAAGTTAACTCAAATTTTTAGGAATTCGGGAGGAGTTTTATCTGTGCATAATAATCTGTTGATAAGGCTTTTTCTATGAAAGGAGGCCAGTGATAACATATTTTTTCAATTTCATAGAAAAAACTTCAACTACAAACCTTCCACTTCTAATCCTCATACTGACATTTGTGCTCCATTGTTTAGAGCATTGTTTAGAATGTCCATTACTACAGTGCCTTTTCCATAAACTGTTTTCTCTCTTGTTTAATTATTCTTTATTGAGAAAGTGACGATCAAATGATATAATAATTGTAAAGTGTCAAGTTCTATTATTATAATTTATCTTCACTCTGAACCTTAGACTAAATCCAAGTATGTTTAAAAATATGCTTTATGTAAAAATAAAGTTATTTTACTTTAATGCTGTTTTCAAAAAAGAAGATTTCCTTCCACAAGTACATGTCAGTATCACCAAGAAACAGCTTTGAGCAGTAAAGAAAACAATGTCCTCACTTCACAAAGCTTTCCTCACACCAAGACAAAAACTACTTTTCTACAGATGACACACAAGTCTGTTATAAGAAATAACAATGGAAAAGACACATGATACACTAGGATTCACTCCCATGGTCAAAATGGACAAAATAAAATGTTAAACACCAGAGAGAGATTATAGGACAGACAGGTCATGGGGGAACTGGGAAAAGAGCATGGAAACAGCACTATGGGACATTTAAAAGAGAAAGGAGGACCTCAGTATTATCCGATTCATCAATGGAAATCAGCTGAAAAAGAAAAAAAGAGGGGGGGGAGGAAAATTAACATTAGAAATAATAAGTATAAGCCAGTTCAAGTTCTAGGCACTATTAGAGATTGTTGTTAAAACACAGTACTTTAAAATTGATGTAATTGTCACAAAAGCCCCATCTGGGTTCACAGTCCTGTCACCTTACTCAGTGACATCTGTTCTGCTAGAAAAATTCTACCAGGGAACAAAACAGACAGGATGCAGTCATGCTTTGTTCACATGCCGAGTGTCAAACCACATTGATAGCCCAACCAAGTTCTAAGAACTCCACCCTGTGGCTTGCAAGTTGGCTAAAATGTGTACAGAACTGTGGGCCAGGAAGAATTCCCCAATTAATAACGTCATATTTTCAGACAGCAGTGGGGAAAAAATGGAAGCTAAAAGGCAGACAATGCACACCAATTTGGGAGGAGAACCTTTCACTTTCAATCTTAATAAGATTACTGCAACCCAAATTGAACAGTGACACAGGCTGGACATCAAATCTCTATGAGACAATTCAGTGTTCCTGAAGTCACCTGGAAAATAAGGGGACAAATGTATTCCAGGTCTAGAGATTCCCAGGCCAACTTAACCACTGTGATTAAAAGGTTAAGGTAAAATTTGAAAATACTGTTGAGATGGGAAAGAGTTAAAGAGATTAAAAAAATAAAAAGGAAGAAGATTCCTTTCATTAATCAGCTCCTACACCAGTAAATTCCATTTACAGAGTAAATGTAAGAGAATCCACAGCAGTGGTCTTCACTAAAAATTCTAAAAGAGTTTTATATCAACAGTCTCCATCCATCCTAACTTCTGACACATGAAATAAACTTTTAAGTTCCTAACAGAGATCTGAAAGCAAGAAATACAAAAGTATTACCCAGATGGAAAAAAAGGAAAGACTTAGTAATCACTGTACAATAATTTGAGCACATAGGAACCCCACTGCTGAAACTATTCAAGGAAAAAAATATGCTTTATACAAATTTTATAGTTATACCTCTTTTTACTCTGATTTTCCTTTCAGTTGTTTTTAAAAGCACCAATTTAGCAAATTGCTATAATGTAACTTCTACAATATCAGCTATGTTAAATAAAATCATACCTTATAATAACTAGATTGCCTCATGGGATGTTGTTATGAGGCCTGAATGTTTCCTACTGACCACAAAGTTTCTCATTTTTCATTTTTTGTCCCTAGTACAATGTTGTATACATACCAGGCAATTAATAAATGTGTGCTAAATTGACCTGACTTTGAGATATTAAGTTCCAAAAGATTTTTTTCTTTCTGGCATCATTTTAGATCATGGCCATGTTGGGGCATAATCAATAAATGGGGGGGTGTGATCACACGAGAGGAGGCGAAGCAGTCTAGGTTTTTTGTTTTGTTCCCTTAATAAAGTACATATGATGAGAAAAGGAGAATTTTCCAACTGCTACAGGGGACAAAAATGCTATTAACTGTATGATATTGGCATCAGAGATGACGGTTGCCATTACCTCCTACAAAGTCTTTTCTGCTTTTCATTTGCCTCTCCGAGATAATTAAATTTTAATAAAAAAAGAAGATGTCTTAGCAATGATGACCACACCAACATCAAAGAAAATGCAATTTCTACTCTTATGGAAGCCAGGAAAATCAGGTGGGCACAATAATTCCTTTTACTGTCCATAAATTACACTAGATGATCTTTAATCTCATAAGATCATCCCTTTTGGCTCTGAAATTCAATAAATGGAAACAATGTGGGGGCCAAGAGTTTCTCTTTCTTTTTTCAGTATTTTGTAACTTTTCTAGCTCCTCCTGTGTCATGCATTAAAATGGGCAAGATCTTATCACTTATCATATTTGGCCTCTATTTTTGGATGGTTATGAATTGTAACTCTTGGCAGTTAATGGAATTAATGGAATGAGTAAGAAAGGAGAGCTAGTTGCCATCTTCTGCATGATCACAAAAGCTTTACATTAATGCTGATGTAGATGGAGAGACAAAAGATGGAATCTAGGAGTTCTATACTCTTTAGATCATAAAAAATTCAAAGTAATTTAATAAATACAATGTCATGTTAATAATAAGCAAGTTTGCAAAATGCAGAATGATGGTACTGGAAATCAGGAAGATTTGAGAGCTGATATTGCCTTACTTGGACACTTACTAGTTGTGCAGTCCCAGGCAAATAACAATCTCTCTCAGATTCAGTTTCCTCAGATGTAAAATCAAATTAATAATAACGTGGGGGTCACCTTCAAAGTACTTCCCATCAAAAAGTTTACTTTAAATGGTGTTATTCAGTTGTTTCTGACTCTGTGATCCCATTTGGGATTTTTTTTTAGATATTAGATATTAGAGAAGTTGGCCATTTCCATCTCCAGCTCAGTTTACAGATGAGGAAACTGAGGCAAACTAGGTAAAGTAACTCACCCAGCATCATGCAGCTAGTAAATGTGAAGCCAAATTTGAACTCAGGTTTTCCTGACTCTAGGCTCTAAGTGGTACAGAATCAGGAAGACTCTACAGTGTGTAGAGTACTTACCCTGGAATCAAGAAGATTCATCTTCCTGAGTTCAAATTTGGACACAGACATGTAGCAGCTGGGTGACCGTGGGTGAGTCACTTAATCCTGCCTGCCTCAATTTCCTCATCTCTAAAATGCTTTGAGGGAGGAAACAGAAAAACCCTCTAGTATCTCTGCCAAGAAAACTCCAAATAGAGTCATAAAATTTAAGCAATTAAACAACAGTAAAATTTAAATGATGAAAAGAGAATCCAAGATTTAGAATCTGGAAGCATTTTTGTTCAGTTGTTTTCCAATAGAATCTGACCCCATTTGGGGGCTGAGGTCACCTATCTCAGTCCTTTCAATTCAAATGAAATGAGGCGAGAATCTTTCTGAAGATTACACAAGGAGGAAGGACCAGTGGTCTTTTTTGAACTTAGTCATTTGATTTCAGAGGCAGCCCTCTGTCCACTGAACCACACTGCCTCTATCATTAATACTCTGTCTAATTTGCCTGTTGACAGGAGTACAGGGCTCAATATATTAAACATTTACTAAATGCCTGTTGATTGACTTAAATGTAGGAAATGGCCTTTTATTCTACCAAATAGTAGTCAAACTTTAAAGAGTTATAAGGGTCACATTATTATATATATAAATATTAATATAAATATCCCAGACTCCTTACTTTATAAGACAGTTTATATTCATTCTTGAGGCATTTCCTATAAAACTAAACAATTTTTAGCTTCCATTAGAAAAGCTTGATTTAAAAAACAAACTTTTGAATCTTAATGCAATGAATGTAATTATTAATGTTAACTCCACATTTTCTTAGATCAGTCTGTCTTAAGTCAAGGCTAATCTGCACGTACACATGTATATTTCACGACCTTATTAGATGTTATTTCTCATGGGAGTATTAAATATTTCTTCTTAGGAAGGCTAGCTACTATGTGACTAAACATTTAAAAGTAGCTCTCCAAGAGTTCCCTTTCATGATGCTATTTTATATCTTGACACTTTATATTCTTTTTGCCATTTTATGTGAAACATTTAACCATTTGCAAAGATAAACAATATAACAATATGCAAAGTTAAAAAAAGGTAAAAGTTACACCTTCCCTTGTCCTGTAAATTTAGCAAATATGTAGATTTTCTGCTAATCTGAGACCTTCCTTTAACTAACAATAAATTTAAAATTACATTTTTAAAACTTAATTTAAAATTTTAAAAAACTGAAAAAATTGAAAACTTTAAAAATTTAAACTTATGTTAAAAAGAGGCAATAAGAGTTCAGCTATACTTGATGACATTTATTTTGACAAGTACACCTTTAACAAGTACACATTCAATTCTTCTGACATCATCACTCCACTGAATAAATGAGTTGTAGGATAGTTTGGTACAGTATGGTAATCTTAGCATAATGATCTCTATTAAATCTGCCCAAATGGAGCTGAAATAATAAATGAGAGCTACAATTCCCAGAGAAGACATGGAGAAGCACTAGTGTGGCTTCAGTTCTATTCTATTATTGTACCAAGATTTTTGGAGGGAAGGAGGTAAAGGAATACAAGACCGACTTTGGTTTTTTTGTTGTTGTTTTTTTCCCTGTGGAGATGGATAGGAGGTTAACAGTTCCCAGGATACTGGGTATTTAGTCAATATCAAGGATGTTGGACAGTCTTCTTGCACTCACGGTCAGAATAAATGGGCAGAGGGTCTTTTGGCTTTAAAATCATAGGCTTTTTGATAATCAGAAAGATATACACAGCAACTCACCAATAAGGAATATAAGTTGTCTATCTGGAACTTAAGAGATATACACACACAGAAGCACACATACACACATGCATGTGAAAACATACATACTCACATACTCTTCTCTCTATCTCCCTTTCCATATACCTCTACACACACACGAATTTAGATTTAGAATTTAAATATAAGCTAAAAAGAAGACATGCAAAATTTTGATAATTATTTATCTGAAAAAAAACATGATTATCATGAGGTGAGCAGCCTATGAGAAGAGAGCTCTGAGCATAATTAGCTTATTAAAGGCTCGCGCAGGAAAAAGTCATATTCCAGAAAGCATACTGGCAAGCTGTTGGGTTGAGTTCAAAAGCCAAATCCGAAAGTCTGAGAGTTATTTCCTTCAATGAATTTGAGGGTAACGTTTTATTTTACTTTTTAAAAAACAGTCAATACTTGCAATCTATGTTAAGGTGGAATTTTCTTTCTCCCTCTCTTCCCTTAATCTAATGGTGATATACGGCTGAATGAAAAGCAATACAAAGTACCTTTTCTCCATAGCCTCTGTCTTTGGTCATCATTTCCCTGAGTGTTTGTAACACTTTGATACAAAGTTTTTCTTCATTCTCTTCCAGCAGCTGTTTAGTATGTTTTATTAACCTGAAAGGGGGGAAAAAGGGAAAGGTTTGATTTGCTGCCACCACCTTTCAAGTGCACCAACTTTTCAGCATTTTAGGATGACTGGATCCAGGGCCAGGAAGCCTGGACCAAATGCTCTGCCCTAAGCATCAGTCTCATCCCTGAAGCCTGCTGGCTGGCCCACCAGCTTATCTGCATCTCAAAAGTGACACCTACTGGTGGATGGGGAGAAGCACCATGGCCAATGCTCCACATGGCATCCTAAGCCATGTCAAAAGCTTCCATTTCCCAGCAAGTATTTATTATGTGCCTGCTGTGTACCACATACTGCTCCAGATGCTGAGCCCTTTCTTCATAAAGGTAAAGAAACAAAGGTCTTTTTGCTTGAAGTGGTTAACAATATACTTTTTATAAGCAGGAAGATCGTCCCCTAGAATTCACTTAAATGAGATATTTTGACTGCATGACCAGCTACATGTTGCAGTGCTGTTTGAATTAAATAGGAAAAATAAGGAGTCACATGAAGATGTTCTGGGATTTATTATTTCCCTGATAAACTATAAGCTCCATGATTAGGGCAGGGCTATTCCATTTGTGTTGTACTTTCAGAGCCCAAGGTCTGAGAGTTTGTCATAGGGTAGTGGATAAAGATCTTATCTTGGAGTTAGAAGGATGTGGGCATTCAAGTCTGACCTTCTACTCCAGTCGGGGAGGAGGAAAGGGAGAGGGAGAGGGAGAAGGAAAAGGAGAGAGAGAGAAGAAAGAGAGAGGGAGAGGAGGGGAAGAGTAAGAGGGAGGGAGGAAAGGAGAGGGAGAGAGAAAGAGAAAGGGAGAGAGAGAGGAGAGAGAGAGAGAGGGGAGGGAGAAGGAGGAAGGGAGGGAGAGAGAAAGAGACTGACTGTATATGTGTGTGTGTGTGTAAAGTTGCTTAAATTCTGGCAACTCCATTCTTTAAAACTATAACTTTCAGACCAGTGGCCAATCTGCAAACAATGGAGAAAGTTCTTTACCAGTGACTTCTCAACCCACTGAAATTACAGTTTCAAAAATAAAAGAAAATCCCAGAGTCTAGCACAGTGCCTGATACACAAATGGCATGTGATAAATGTTTGTAGCTTGACTGATTATGGAGAACATACACTTCTCTCTCATCCAAAATTTCATCCTCCTATTAAGGAATTGAGAATGGGTGGGAGGAGAAGCATTGAATGGGCACAAAATCTAGATATTAGTGTTTACATTCCCAGGAATCACCTGTAGATTATGTCTGTGACCAATAGATACCATAAAGCAACAGTGAGGCACAAAAAAGCAAGTAAAAACATTTGCCATAAAAATTAGGAGCAAATTGGCCAAAACGGTTTCAGCCAAAGGGGCTTTCCTTAACTCCCCATTCAGTTCTGCCAATCTTGTGTTAAGAAAGCGACCATAGTTAAAAGCTGCCAACTTGTTCCAGGCAAGGAAGACACTTTGGTCCATGACCCGTTTCTAGGCTCTGTCATGAGGCCCCCATGGGCATTCTTAACGGGTCTCCCGGAGGAGGAGCCCTCCGAGCACCCCGAGACACCAGTGGCTTACTTGCAGATAAAACCTCCACTTTCACATTTTCTTCGGGCGTCTGTGTTCTCTGGGAAAAGCAGTTCTGGTCGATGGAGCACATCCACGAGCACAGATAACTCTGCCTGGACGAGGGGCCGCAAACGATCTTCTAAGGCCGACACGATATCCTGGAAGGCAAGAGCAAGGAGCGTCAGTGGCTGAGGGCCGGGCCCGAGCTTCGGCATTCTGAGAAGTTGAGTCCATCCATAAGCAGTTTTGCACACTAACACTCTGCACCATCAACTCAGGGATCACACTGCTACAATGAGGGTTCTTCCCCCCCTCCATCCTCCTGGGAAGTGCTAGTCTCTGAAGTGCAAACTTCCCACCCCCCAGCCTTTTAAGGAAATGGAGTCTTTTGGGCCAACAACGCATTCCATGTTACGGTTACATGAAAACACAAACGAATGAACATGCTGTATCAACATGCTAAAGAGATGTACCCTGAGATAGCATGATGGTCTTCAAATACAAAACACACTGCTGTAGGAAAGGAAAACAGAGAAAAATGTGAAAGGGCAGCTGAGTCAAACACCGCAAAGAATATGTGAAAGGCAAGTAGCAGAGAACAGATGAAGGGACGGGCTCCACCAGTGGGCAGCTATCTTACAGGATGGGCACTCAGGACCGACCCAAAGCCAGGATGCCCAAGACGAGCACAGACCGGACTGAAACAGAAAACAGACTCAAGGCTCAGGCTTTGGAAGAGAGGGAAACTCTGAGGCCTTCGTCTCTGGGGAAAGCACACACAGAGAACTGTGCTGATTTTCTCCAGAGGAATATCCAATCTGCTTATTTAGCTAGGAAGTTTTTCAGAGGTAACGTGACATGGCGTATTGACTGTAGTACTTGGGATATCAGGGAGTCCTGGGGCCAAAGCCTACCTTTGACATGGAATTGGGGGTGCCAGAGTGGACAGAGTGCCAGGCCTGGAGTTCAAAGGTGGCCTCAGACACTTACTAATTGTGTGACCCTGGACAAGTCACTTTACCCTGTTTGCCTCAGTTTCCTCATCTGTAAAATGAGCTGGAGAAGGAAATGGCAAACACTGCAGTGTCTTTGCCAAGAAAACCCCAAAATGGGGTCACAAAGAGTCAGACAAGACTGAACAACAATAACAACAAGCGTGACAATTAGCAAGTCATTTTTGAGCCTGTTTTTTTTGTTTGTTTGTTTGTTTTTTAAATATAGAACAGTCTCTCCATATCTATCCTCCTGAGGCTGTTGTGAAGCTCAGATGAAATAATTCATGTAAAAGGCTTTAGAAAATTTACAATTTTGTCATGAGTAGCAGGATTATTATTCCATTAGGACAAACAAAACAAACTATGTGGTCACTCAAATCAGTGACTACAGAGACACTGTCTAATGATGCTCAGAAGGATCCAGCGACTTCCATCCAGAATTCTTCCAGACCCCTGCAGATCCAGGAGAATCCTCGAAAGAACCCAGATCATGCTGATCCCAATTTGCCTGCACATCCTCCAAAACACACTGTAGAGCAAACATCCTATAAAACAATCTGAAACTTACTTCTCAACATCCATAAGATTAAATGGTATTTACCAACCCAGCCAGATTCATGGAGGACTGATGTCTCATTGTCCATGGAGATCTCTCAAGAAGTTGCTATGATAATGTACTGAGTAATGTACCCAGTCATAGTTTACAAGCTGGAAGCTAGTCTGACTAATTCATTTTATCCATGAGGAAACAGAATCTCAAAGGGAAAGGAACTTGCTCAAAGCCACCCAAGCTGGACTGGGTTCCTGAACTACAGGCTAAAGATGTCACTGAGAGTACTAAAGCAGAAGCTTCTTACAACTGAGAGACCCAGGTTGGGAAGGGTAGGAGAACCTACCAATAACCTGGGGATCAGTGAATCACTGGGAGGATCTGTGCCTTCTCAGTGCCCAACTCCCTCATTGGATAAATGTTAGGAACTGCTGGGAGAATAAGAGCCTCCCCAGGGTGACAAAAACAAACCCCCAGAGTCTTATTTCCTACTTGCTGGCACTCTGCTTCCTGACAAGAGCTGGTTCACGCTCTTTCCAAGGCTAACTGATCCTCTGAAACAAGAATTTGTAATCTGTGTAATCCACATTCATAATTGAGGGAAATGCTAATTTCCAACTAGAGATTAGTGAAAATAAAGATGTAATATCTTCCCCATCCAAGTTCATGGAGTCTCCTTGAAATCTATGCATGCATTTCTTTGACTCCCAATTAAGGACCTTTAAAACAATCAGGACCCTCAGATGCATTCTCAAGTCAAGGCTGTCTCTTTCTAAATGATTTCATATTCCTCTCCTATTTTATCTCCAAAGCTCACAACTTTGAAAGTCTTTTATTTTACTTTGGACTGATCTCACATGTTCGGTCAAACCCAGAGAGTACATATTTGGGACTAGACCATCACCTGCAATCTTTCAATGATGTTCCTGTAATCACGGGAAGCGGCGAGCACAGAGTCCCGGCGAGCGGCATTTCTTGCCGACAGTCGCCAGTTCATGGCAGTTTTCTGCACAATGTTGTGTGACTTTAGGAACAGGTTGTTGACCTGGCTGTCCAAGTCCACAGGGATGGCGATTGCTCGACTTTTAGCTGGAAGAGAAGAAGATAAGTTCTGAGCATTGGACAACTGGGTAAAGTTGTCAAATCTATCTGTCTATCCTTCTATTCCTATCCAACAGTCTAGTTATCTATCATCTGTTTCTCTATCATCTACCAATAAATTATCCATCATTTACCATAAGAAAAACTGAAGGTAATCAATTTCTCATATATTTATGCATATATACACATCTATGTCATCTCTCTCTATATCTCTATGTATGCACATATCCACAAATACACATAAACATATATGCATATAAATATCTGTGATTATTATGAATATTATGAATAATGAACATCCCTGAAGTGATTGCATTATTTGAATTCACCTTGCAAATTTTCACTGGGTGGAACCAATTATCATATTTTACATTATTATAACTTCAAATAGTGAAAATAAATAAATGAATGAATAAATGAATCTCAAATAAATGGGATTACTTCTTAGAGTTTATGATTTGTACTAAATGGTACCTTGCCATAGGGAGTGCAGTGAATGGAGCACTGGGCCTAAAGTTAGGAAGACTTGAGTTTAAATCTGGGTTCAGATAGTTACTAGCTAAGCTTCATCTGTGTGCCTCAGTTACCTCAATTGTAAAATGGGGATAATGCCAGCATCCAGTTTCCAAGGTTATTGTGAAGATCTAGTAAGATGATATTTGTAAAGTACCCTGCAAAAAAGTGCATGAATGCTAACTATATATATTTTTCTATTTTATATGTATGTATAGGTAGATAATCTCTCCATTATTGATGAGAGATATTTAATATCATATTGGCTTATCCATTATTCTGTGACTAATTAATGTGTACTAGTTTTAAGATGCTGCAAAGATAGAAGGAACCTCAAAGAGCCCCTAACTTAATAATCTCATTTTACTAAAGAAAAAAACTAAAGCCTAGTTCACAAAGATAAGTGAAAGATAATTACAAAGGTTGACATTCATATAATATATTGTTTTACAAAGCACTTCCTATATGTTATCTCATTTAATCCTCAAAACCACTCTCAAGGTATATACTACAGTATTATTATTCCCATTTTACAAATAAGGCTCGGAGAGGTTAAGGTTCAAAAGGCTGGTAAAATGTTGGAGGGGAGATTCCAACCTATATTTCTTTTCCTTGCCTCAGAAAAATGAAGACTGAATGCAGGACCTTGGATACTGGATCCAGAGAAACTTCCACTACATTATGTTCATTTTCAAGGACCCAAACAAATCATAATTGGGCAGACAAATCTCTGGTGACCTAAAAATAATCATTCCTTCTTACTCTCTGAAAGGGCAGATTATTTTTAGATTACATGCTACTCTGTGTCCTCTCATTAGCATAGGTAATTGAGACACGTGGATTTAAAAAAAAAAATCCTTGCAATCTTTGGGCTTTCCAAAGTGTAAATCTTTTAGATTTTGCTCTTATTGCAAAAACCAAAGTTGAACAAGACCTCTGTGAGTGCATATATTTAATGCCCCTCATTAAGTCTCTAGGGAGGTTAGAAAAACGATGCCCATGGACAGTTACTGTGTAGGTTCTTCCAAAATTGAATTTTTTACTTCAAAAGAAACACAAGAAGTTAAGCTTCTGATGGGCAATGGATGGAAAAGGGCTAGCAACAACTTCACATTGCTCTGCAAAGTTTAATGTAAAAAAGTAGGTTTCTGAATGGGGTTGGGGTTGGAGGGAGGGCAGAGGGAAGAAAAGGCAGGAGCCTCTCATTCCCAAGGGGTTTCCTTTCAACACCTGCTTGTTCCTCATTTGAGGTTGTGTTTCCTGTGTTACCCAGCCCTACAAAGAGAACAAATGTCAGAGTCAGGATTTGAGCTGATATGTTCCTGATTCTGAGATTAGTACAAGTTATATTCATATTATACACACACACACACACACACCATTATCTTTCACTAGTTTTAAAAATGCACTTTGGATGCAGGAGCAAGCTTTCACCTACTATTGCACCTTCAGATTCTACTGGTTAGACAAGTAGCTTACTCAAAACCAAGCAGAACATAATTCATTACACATCAACTACTGAGTTTCACAGTCACAAAATTTCAGTGTTGGAAAGGACCTTGACAAACATCCAATCCCACCCTTACTCAAAGAAAGATCTCCGGGACAACACAGTTGATAAGTGATGGTCCTCCAGGCTATCTGAAGACCTCCAACAAGGTAAAACCCACTTTCTCCTAAATGGCTGAAAGATTTTTCTGTACATCAAAACTTAAATTTCCTCTTCTGACGCTTTTACACTTACAACTAATTCTGTCCCCTTAGGTTAAAACAGAACTAGTCTGCTACTCTTTGGTCCAAGAGAGAGTCATCAAGTACTTGAGGACAGTTAATATGCTCCCCTTACCCCTCTCTTCGAGGGCTTCTTAGGGCTCAGAAAATATGGAAATGACATTAGCAAGATTATCAAAGCCTGGCCTAGAAGCACTCAAAGTTAGGGAGTTCTTTTCTCTTATTGAGAGTATGTTTCTGCAGGCACTTTAAAAGTTGGATTTCTTGATTTTATAGGAGATGAAAATCAAAATGCAGAGATCTAGGCCCCCCAAAAAGAGGTAGAGTCACCTAATTAAAAAACCAAATCTAGATTCAAATGAATAATACATGGTTTCTTCCCTAGCATTCTCGAAGAGTTTCAAGCATCTACCTTTTTGACTAGACTCGCATGATATACTTTGACTATGGAGAATATTTGCCATGGACACATCATCAATTTCTCTTAGTTTGGTCCTACAGGGAGTACACACAGACAGCTGATGGATATGTAGCACTTAATGCAAAAATAAATGATACTGATCTGAATTTTGCAGGTCAGCCTACAATGGCAGGACAGCCATTGTAGTTTAAAGAGCACAGTCAGTAAGTACTGGGGGTTGGAGGATAGCAAAAAGAGAAGAAGGAACTCAATCATAATAGTTCCACTTAAGATATGCAATACTTTCTCACAGCACATAACACAGTTACTCTTAATGTTTATTTAAAATATATATATTTTTTTAACCAATGAGGAAACGTGGAACTGGCAAGATGAAATGATATGTCCATGTTCACACAGCTAGTAAATGTTTGAAGCAGGATTCCAATCTAGATTAACCATTTGTACTTCTGATACTTTGTAGACTAGGCCATAGGGGCTTTCCACCTATTCATGCCTTCTTTAAACATTAAATAGGCTTTTGGTTATTTTAGAGACAAAGGCAACTGCCAGGTTTCTTACCTACATCAGAGAGCACCCTTATACAACTCTCCACAGAGGCTTTCTGACTCGGCATCAGCCAGTTGCAGTGATAAACCCTGAATACTCCTTGTAGCAGTTGTACAAAGACTGGCTGACGAGTCTAAAAGGGAAAAAAAAAGGAGAAAAAAATCACAGAAAGCTGCATTTCATCAAACAGTAAGACAAGTTTCCTTATGTCCAGTGGGGTATTCAAGAGTAGATCTCTTCATATAGTCCAGACAAAAAGTAGTATTCCAGGGCAAAAAGGGGGGGGGGAAATCAGATGAACAAGATCAAACATTTTTAGGAATCATTAAAAATAATAAGGAAGAAAAGCAAGTCATTATCTTAAGCCAGAGCACAAAAATTCAGTTATCTGCCTAGAGTTGCCCATAAGAAGGCCCTTTGGAAAAGGAAAGAGGAAAAGGTTTAGTTGGGAGACTGGATAGAGTGGTTAAGAAAATAAAAATTAGAGATTGAGTGGGAACTGTTGAGTTTTGATCTTCTAGAAATGGCCTAACTCCCAACCCTCACCCACCCAGGCCCAAGAATATACTATGATACAGTGTGCAAAGATAGCAGAGGTAATAAACTGATGTTTAAATGTTGTCTATTAATGGTTTTATTTCCCCTAAAAAAGAAGATCCTACAACTAGAAAGGTACAAATTTTCACTTGACCAATCAACTGATCTCACATTCTCAGAGGGTAAATCTACTTTAGATCTTGAACCTTCTGTACCAGAATATTTCACTTCATCAGATGAGGGATACACGCCCCACTTTAAAAGCTAATCAGCTTAATAAAAATTACCAGCTGAATGTTCTGCAAGGCATTTGGGAAGGGAAAAGAGTTAATTCAGGCAACCGAGCAAACACCCTTTGAATGCTAATAAAAATGATGTATGTTGCAAGAAAATTGAGGTTAGTCAAATAAGTTGAGCTTTCCTGTAAATGATGGCATAGAAAAGAATCTGATCTCTATCTTCATAAAGCACATACCATTAAATAATTCAATTCCACAGAGCGGATACATATTCTGGCTTGTTCTCATCACCATCAGGGATAGAAATGACGAAAGCTCAAGGATTTCCAGAAATGTCAAAGCACCAACACCACAACAACAATTGATAGTACCTATGCAATGCTTTTTTAAATTTATTTTTTGGGGGGGCAAAATACTTTACAAATATGATCTTCTTTGATTCTTACAACAACACTAGTAAGTAGTTGCTATTATTATTTTCTTTTTTAGCTAAGGAAATGCAAGCAGACAGAAATTAAGTGACTTTCTCAGAGTCGCACAGATAATAAGTATCTGAAGCTGGATTTGAACTTGAATCTTCTGGTCTCCAAATCTAGTGCTCTATCCACTGTGCATCAACTGCTATTTTAGTGTCTTTCAACTGCTCATAAACTAAATGCTTGATACTTAAACACATAAAGAGAAATGTATATCAAGTGACTTCTATGTATCTATCTGTGGGAGATAGCTGTTGCTCTCTCAAGATTTAAAATTTAGTAAGGTCATAGTCATATACATGAAACATTTAGTATAAAAAATAAAGCTATATTTGCTTAAGAAACAGACAAAAATCTACACAAACTGCAGATATCACTATTGTCAAAAATCCTATGTTTATATATCTGCATGTAAAAATGATGCTCATTTTGAACTTCACAAAGGACCTTTGTGGGCCAAATGAGGTACTGGTAAAAAGCACTTAGCAAAGTGCCTGGGAACTATACAAATGCATATTCCCTTTCCTTTACCCTGGTAGTGTTAGAGGTATTTTTTTGCTTCATTTTTCAGATAAGGAAACTGAGCCTCTGAGAGGTTAAAGATAATTAAAACAGTGTAATTGATGGACAAAACACCAATTAAACATTAAAGGCCTTGATTTTTAAAATCTGCTGAGACTTTACTCACAGACCAAATAAACATAAGAGCTAGAATTTGAATCCACTTCATACTGACTCCAAGCCCAGGCCTCTTTCCATGATTCCATTTGGTCTAGGGCTTCTCCTTTCCTCCTAAAAGAGCTACTTCTAGGGGATGTTCTATCTATCTGAGCAGTAGAAAACCTAATACTAAGATTTCTGCAAGGAAGAGATAGACAGATTGGTGATTAAGAGGTAAGAATGTCCAAACAAATGTAAAAAAAAACCAGTCATGCATATTGACAGTTTTCTAAGAGAGTCCAACAGAATGGTCTGTTCCATAGTTTGCATGGTGGACACTGCCACTGCCATGGTGAACTGGACCTTTAAATCACAAGCAAAACACCTGGAATATTACTGCTCAAGGACAATTTTTAGAGCTGACCACTTCAGAAAGTAGTCCTTTATTGGATGGGAGAAGTCTGCCCTTTAATAGCCTACGAGATTGTTGACGTCAAGGTACCACTTTCACTACGGACTTGTAAATCATATTTCTGACCCACTGCATTTCCCAAGCATTCCTGAGCTAAAATGAAAGCTATTTCTATTTCTCTGGAATGAGCAAGTTGCTTAAAATTTCCAGAAGAAAGGGACAGGAATCATTTTGCCCAATTGGTTGGGTTCAATTCTCACTATCAGGGGAAATTAATAATCCATCTTACTGAGTGTGGTCCTGGGTCATCCCTCTCCTGTTTAAAGCTTGAAGGCTGCTACCTTTATTAACAGAAGGTAACATTTTAGCTCATCACCTTTTCCCCAGTAATCTCTCTCCTTTTTGATAGGTCAGTATCTAGCACACAGTTAATACTACGTCATTTGTCCCCCCTTTTCAAAGAGGACCAATGACATTGTGGGGTGATGTCTTGATTTGTATGTCAATTGGATTTAAGTGAGATAGAAGTGCCCAAAGTCATCAGCCTCACTCCTTCCCCTGAGTCACTGAGGTCCAGTGATGAGAAAAAAAGTCAGGATCACTAGGGATGCCTAGGATGCAGCTAATGACCTTGGTGTTTTTGATGCTGAACAATCTCGGGCTGCTCCACAGATCCTGCTTCTGCTGCCTATTGGAACATCCATTCTGCTAGGGGATGTCCGCCATGCTGGGGGCAGATACTTTCCTAACTTACCAAGGGGTCTTACCTTCAGCCTGGGTTAGCTCACCTGTCAAGATGGTTTTCTGGGGTGTGATACTTAGAGCCACAGATGAGAGCTGAGAGTCCCCAAAGATGGATGAGCATCCCTCACACCAAGGGTGCCAGAACAACCTGAATTCCCCAGTAAACATCCGAGACTCTAACTCCCAGATGATTTAGAGCTAAGTGTCCCACTTTTAATCCCACAGCAGAATGCAAATTCATTGCTGGCAGCCTTCCATTCTGATTTGGGCCGTACCTCCAACACTCTTCCCCACATTCTGGGGATTGTAGAAAATTTACACTGACGAAACTCCTCCCCTAAAATGCAGAACTGCAGGAACTTTCGAAGATGCCCCAAGACATGGCTATAACCTGCCCTGCAAATTTAATAAAACACTGCAGAACTAGATTGAATCATGGATCCCAGGGAAAGACAAATAAAAAGCTATAAGTCACACAAGAAGGGTGGAAATGCTTCCCAGAGATCGGGATCACATGGATCTGGATGTTCCCTGTGTGTTCTGGCATCTCAGGGTTTCATCTTCACCCTTTTCCCTGGGGCTATTCTAGTCTCACCTCCTGTTAGCCTGCCAGGTGCCCTTAGTTTGGGTCACACTCTCCTTCCTAAGGGCATCAAAAGCCAACACTCTTTGGGGCACTTTTCTTACCTGCAAAGTTGTGCTTTGGTCAGAAAAGGGGGAGCTGAAGAAAGTCGTCACGATGCTCATGACGATCTCAGTTACATATTTCTCCAAGATTGAGTCAGCATGTTTCCTGTCACTTGTGTTGTTACAGGCCTAAGAAAAGAATTCGCGAGCTTTAGAGACAAGAAAGAAATCTGAAAATCAATTACAAAGCTAAGGAATCGCTCTCACTTCTCTTCTGATGGTTTTCATGGCTGATCAGTCATGCAATAAGTGCTGAACAAAGAACATTTAGATAAGTAATTTACCTCTAAAATGACAACAATTGGCTTGGACCAAGTTCCTTCCAGTTCAAAAACTTTTATAATTTTATTCTGTTCTTATAGTCATAGTGGACCTCAAGGGAATATCCAATTGTTTCCTTAAGTTGGAATTTCATTTTGTCAAGTAACAGCTCAAAGAATAAGCCTTGACTTAGAAATCTTTCTGAACATATAGGTAATATTTGGAGTCAGAAGGTCTGGTTTAAAGAAGGTTAGAGGAGGTCTGTGGGCCTCAGTTTCCCCCTTCAATTTTACAGAGATAAGGAAACTAGTAATTTTACCTAGCTCACAGGCACTAAGAGGCAGGTCTGGGATTTGATCCCAAAACTTCTGATGCCAAATTAAGAGCTCCTTCTATAACACCATTTTCATTAGATTGTAAACTCCATGAGGACAGGACTATCATCAGTATTTCCAGTACTTAGCAGTGTCTGGCACATAGTAGGCACTTAATAAATGTTGATTGGATTGAATTGACACCATGCTGCTTACAATCTATAAGGTTCCTAATAAATCTTATAACATTTCATCTTCTTCATGGAATTTTAACTTGTGTGGAATTTGGCTATTTTGAGGAGGGCCATAATCAGAGGCCCAGAAAACAACTGAATCGAGATAATCATTATCAGCGTACGGGCTAGGTTTTTGGCACTGTAAGAGATAGGAAAGGTTTTAAGAGGGAGCTAATTAAACAATAACAGCTGACACTGAGATAGTGCCCTGAAACTGCGCCCAAATTCTCACTATCATCCTGTGAGGACGTTAATACAACATTATGGTGCCGGTTGGATGGAGGCTAAGAACAAACCTTCTGATTCTCTGGCTACCCCACCCTGCCTCTCCTCTGAACCATTCAGGAATGGAGCTGTTCCATCCCCGAGGCCCCAGGCTAGTTTGGGACAGGACAAGAAGAACTGGGAGGTACTGAAAAGCCAAAGCCTGGAAGGTTTCTGACATTAGCTGCTATTAAATGAAGGTCTCTGGCACTGGGCGAGGCGAGCTAGGACTCTAAGTGCTTTCCAGGCTCTAGGCCTAATATTTCTGTCTGCACATCTGACACCAGGCACTAAATATTCTCGGTTTGACAGCTTACTACACCCCATGCACAAAACCAAAAAGGATACAGGAAAATCTATTAAGTGCTGAGTTAGAGAAGATATATCAAAGATGAGATAGACTACAGGTTCCCACACACACAAGTCACAAAGTAAATGGCCAAGTCCAGAAACATTTTCTTATAGAACCTGGTGACTATTAATGAGGTGGGGAGGTCCCCATAAACCTCGCTTAGAAATGCATGACAGATACCATCTTAGAAAACAAGTTGTGGCTAAAAAAAGAAAACAGACAGATTTCTTCCCAGAATATAATGAGTAAAGTCCACAATCAGCAACAAGCAAAAGGCAAGAGGGCAGAAGTAAACAGACAAGAAGACTTCAATCTACAGGCTCACAGATTTAGCCATGGAAGGACTTTCAAAGAGACATTTCTTCTTTTTTCTTTTTACAGAGGAATAAGGTGAGGCACTATTTGCCCAAGGTGACACAGGGAGTACTCGGACCTGAGCGCAGAGGCTTGGCTTTTTCTTTTATACCAGAGAGATAAAGAACAAGGAGTGCTTTTTGATCACGGTCAGGAACAGGAGCCAGGGTCACAAAGACAGACTTGATCTTTGATTCCTAAATGTTCTTACCCTACAGATGTCAACAAGAAAATTCTCAAACAACTTCCACATATGGTTACTGGTATAAATCTCCTTCATTTCTACCTCGGTGTCCACGTAGCAATGGTTCAGGAAGTTGATGTAGGCAATTTTAACCTGGAAGGAAGGATGAAAAAGAGCTGGGTAAGAAGATGAATGTATGTTCAGAGAGGCCTGGAGAGACCTGCATGAACTGATGCTGAGCGAAATGAACAGAACCAGATCATTATACACGGCAACAACAAGCCTATATGATGATCAGTTCTGATGGACATGGCTCTCTTCAACAATGAAATGTTTCAAACTAGCTCCATTTGCTCAGTGATGAAGAAAGCCATATACACCCAGAGAGAGGGATATGAAATGTGGACCACAACATACCATGTTCATGCTCTCTATTGATGTTTGCTTGCATTGTGTTTCCTTTCTCTGTTTTTTTTTCTTGTAGATACGATTTTTCTTGCACAACAACAAGTGTGGAAATATGTATACATATATTCGATTTGTCAAGTATTTTTACATAATTAACATGTAGTAGATTTCCTGCCATCTAGGGGAAGAGTGGGGACTGGGGGGAAAATTTGTAATGGAAAGCTTTGTAAGGATCATTGTTGAAGAATTACCCACACATATGTTTTGCAAATAAAAAGCTTTAATAAAGAAAAAAAAGAAAAAAAATAAAGTAAAAAACCCCAAAACAACAACAACAAAAAATAAACAAACAAAAGAACGTATGGCTGTGCAGGCCAGAAGTCAGTGACCATGTTATAAAAAAAGCAAAACAAAAGAGCTGGACTACATAATTCCTAATGCCCCTTCCAACTGTAAGAACCTGTGAATTAATAACAATAGTTCATTTTATGTAGTGTTTTAGGGCTTGAAAAGTGATGTAGACACACACACACACTAACTCCCTGGAGTCATAAGAATTCTAGGAGGTAGGTGCTGTTACTAACTCCACTTTGTAACTGAGGGTCAAAGATGTCCAATGGTTTGCCCCAGTCATACAGGGGGTAAGTCTCAGAGGTAGGGTTCAAAGTTGGACCTTCTTCTCTCTCTCCCCTATACTCCACATAACCTGATAAAATAATTACCCACATAAAAAGAGTGAAAGAGAGCCCCACAATCTACAGGAGTTTATCTTCTTACTCAGGCCAAATTCCCTTCAAACTCTCCATCCCTAGGGAAGCTAGGAAATGTGTACAATGGAATGAGCACCATCTAGGGAGTCAGAGGACTCCCAATTGTTCAAATCCCAAGAGTTCAATCCCACCTCTGACATTTGGTTCCTGAATGATGCTGGGCAAGCTATATCACCAATCTGGGCTTCAGTTTCCGTTTCTATAGAATGAGAGGCTTGGACTACCTCAGAGGCCTTTACCTCATATCCTTCTAGCATCAAATCTATATTCTACATACTGCAAAAGTTCATCCACTTCTTTCAGTAAGACTGAAGACTAATTTTTTCTGGCACAGGATTATGACCCTAATTTTTGATTCTGAAGTTAAAAAAAGGGTATCACAGAATTTTTTTCAGGGTTAGGACAGCACTTTTATCCCACAAACAAGAATTCATAATTTTCAATCTCAGCTCCATACACCCAAGAAGAGAAGCTCCAGCCCTACTGAACCTCACCTCAGGGATGCAATCCTCATGGGTCACTACTCGGACAATGTCATCTAAAGGAAGGAGGGAGTTACACTTGATCTCTGTGTAGACATTTTTACCCTCTGTGCATACTGCTAAGAGTTCTACCAGGTGGATATGGTACATAAGAGGGCTGTTTTCATCCATTCGGTCCCGCTCTGATCTCATCATCTGGATGAGCGTCTGGAAGGAGGCCCTGTCATTGTAGAACACAAGGACATCTTCTCCTGAATTGACCAACTACAAAAAGGAAGAAAAACATCTTTATCAAAAGCTTGAGGGAGAATAAAATGCTACATAAATCCGTTGTTTATTGAGAAAAAAAGAAAGAAAGGTTCTATCACCATCCTTCCAGTGCTAGATTTCCAAATGATAACAGAGATGATAGAACTGATCATTTATATTTGGCTGGTTTTATCCCCTTTCCCAAATTTAGTATTATTTGTATCCCAATTCCAACCCAAGAATAGAGAAAATACCTATGACCTGAGTGAAAAATTAATTGCTAGAAAATAGCTGCCTTTGAGGAGCTTCATATTGTTAGATTTGCAAATATTAATAGGGATAAGGATCAGACTTCTATACTATAACGGAGTCCTGGATAAGGAAATTCTCTCTGTCAGATGGGTAACTCAGAGAAGGTAAGGGACATAGCCAGTGTGGTTATGGTCAGAGCCTTGCCTTGAACTCAGGACTTTCTAAGTCTGGGACCCACTCTGCAGTCAATAGGCTCGAAGGCTTCTTCAGATGAAGATGTCACATGGAAAATGCTTATGTCACCCCAGCTGTGACCATACACAGAAACAGGCAGCTCTCACTCACCTCGGCCATGACCATGTCTTGACACTTCTTAATAAACTTTCCTTCAGCCTTGACAATCGTTTGCAGAAATTTGATGTACTGAACATTCCTACCATGTGTTTCTATACAATGGACAAAGTGCTGGACGACTCTCTCATTAATCTCACTGCAAAGCTGGAAGTTATTCATGAAAATGTGTTGCATCGTCACTGCTTCCAGGATCTAACATGGGAAAGAAAGTCTCAGTTTGACAATAATATAATAATAATAATGAATAAAGAGAATGGCTAAGTATTCAGAAAGTGTGAGAAGGAATAAGATGGATAGCTCATGCAAAAGATCTATGACGTAATTCACTTGGGAAATCACTGGGACAGTAAGAGATGGCTGTCATTGCACTCAGGTTTAAAATAAGTCCTATGGCATATACAAGTGACTTACTTAGTGGCAGAGATGTATTGGCTAGTACCAGACCTGGGACATTATTGGAATAGAACTTCTAGGTGAAAAAAGTCTCTCTACCAATACAAACCAGCTTTTTCCCTGCAAGACAGTAATCAACAGGAGA
The DNA here is from genome assembly GCA_023553655.1 of Myrmecobius fasciatus. Classification (NCBI taxonomy): domain Eukaryota; kingdom Metazoa; phylum Chordata; class Mammalia; order Dasyuromorphia; family Myrmecobiidae; genus Myrmecobius; species Myrmecobius fasciatus. The sequence continues at coordinate 225,893 of JAJPUD010003382.1, read as the reverse complement.
AGAGACTAGCATTAAGGGGGCTCAGGAAAGGCTTCTCAGAGAAGGTGGGGGATGAACTAGAACTTGAAAGAAAACTAGGGAGCCAGAAACCCAGATGAGGAGCCTCATGGCATTCCAGGAATGGGGCACAGCCAGTTACAATTCAGAGGGCAGAGAGATGGAGTCCCACAGTGGAAAGGGTGGGCAGCCTTAGAGGGGGATGCTTTAACAGAGACCAAGAACTGGGTTTGAATAATGATAGATGGAGGGTTCAGAATGACTTCAAGAAGGAGGCGATGACCAGGTGAGAGTTTGTTAGTCATTGGGAAATGAATTCAGGTTAAGTTTTCAATCTCCACTATGCCCAAATACCCCTGAGATTTATGGCTTTGTAAATAAACACTAAGGCACACACAGGTGAGTGCCTTGTCCAGGATTACAGAGTTAGTAGGTATCACAGGTAAGGTTAAATCCCAGCCTTCTTTTAGGTCCACTATCTATTCATTATGTCACATTACCCCTCAGAATGATTTAGTAAATAAACCCTGAGGTGCCAAGATTAGCTAACTTGCCTAGGGTTACACAGTAAATATCAAAGTAGGATTTGAACTTAAGCCTTTTCCTTTGTTACAAGTATGAGCTCGATTTCAGGTGGGTGAAGTGTAAATATAAAAATAACTGACTGAAAAATAAAAGTTTAACAATGACCACAACAATAATATTTACATAGCATTTACTATGGGCCAGGAACTGTGCTAAGTGCATTGCAATTATTTCATTTTATCCTCACAACTTAGAGAAGTAGATTCATATATATTATATATAAATATGACTTATATATATTATATATACATACAATTTATATTATAAACATACTTTACCATATACATTATATATCATATTATATAGGTATATAATACTATGATAGTATTATTATTCCCATTTTAATTTTTTTACAAGGCAAATAAAGATTAGAGTGACTTTCCCAGGATCACACACATGTCTGCGGCTATATTTGAACTTGGGTCTTTGTGACTCCAGATCCAGAACTCTTTCCACTGTGCCACCTAGCTGCTCTAACTCAATAAAACTTTTTTTTTGGGAGGGGGAGATATTATAACTAAAAAATTCAAGTTAGTATCTTTAACTCCCTGATACTTCTCAACTCCTCCTGCCCTTCACACACTTTTCCTTCCCAAACTCTTTTGAGCATCGCCAGGAAACATCCAGGCCTTCTGAATGAGATTTCAGGTTACTCATCTGGACCAATCTGGTTTCTGACCCAAGAAGAACAAAATTCTATCAGAACAGCCATCCTTCCTGCCTTGGGCCTTTCTTCTCTAAGGAGCCAGGCAGTCACTGATCCTTACCCCAGGATTCAGAAAGAGGTTTATATGCTTGTGGAGGAGAGCCTGGTTCTGCTGATTACCAGCGCAGAAGTTCTGTAAAAACTCATGAGCCAGCTTCATGATCTCCTGCATCCGTGTATCTTCAGCCTAGGTGGAATAATGAAGACGAGAAGGGGTTAAGGAGTACATGAGTAAGGGAGAGTGGATACTGAGCTTCAAGTTAGAAGACCTGGATTCCTAGGACATGTACTTTTATTAGCTAGCCGAATGATGTATTTTTTGGGTATAAGTCACTGAAATAATGTGTGTGACTTTTGTCAAGGTACTATCTGAGCCTCAACTCATTCACCTGTGAATAAAGGGATTGGGCCAGATGCTGTCTAAATAACCCGTAAATCTATAAATATTAGGATTCAAAGACCTTTATAAATTAAGCTCTTTGGACAATCTGAAAACTTTGATGCTGAAATGGTGTTCTGTTGACAAATTACTTTGACATCCAGAGGAAACAAAGTTTTTAGGAACAGAGAGATTCAGCATAGGCAAAGAGAACAATTAGTCTCACAAGTGGGAAGATATGGATTCAAGTCCTAATTCTGAAACATACTTTCTCATTAAGATCATATGGGAAAATTACTTAAAATCTCAGCATCCCAAGCAATTCTCTAAGACTTGAACAAGTTAATTTTCACACCAATGATCACAAGTCTGGTCCCCAAAATAAATAATATGTCCTAATGAAATGGCTTAATGACTGAAATCAAAGACATTTCAAATCCTGATTTTATGCCATTAAGTTGGCACAGAAAAAATGACAGTGTCTTTTCCAATTTCAATTCATTCAAGTGGATTATTGAGATAAGGTCACTTGAGCTCCCTGAGGGCAAGCGATTATCATTTTTTCCTATTACTGCAAATATACTGTCATATACCCATCTTTTAGTTTGCCTTTCAAGTTGTCTACTGCCAGGGCAACTACTGGCATGGTAGAGTGGAATGGGGCATGTCTTTTAATTAGTGCATAAATTGGATTTAAGTGAGGTGGAAGAACTTATTGGGCCTTGGTCTCTCTTCCAGAATTGTCACAGTCCAGTGGTAGGTCAGGGTCAAGATGACTGCTGATGGCTCAAGATGATCTTAATGTCTCTGATGTCTAACCAAGCTCTAAATTCTCCACAGCACCTGTTTTAGTCACCTTAAATGCCATTGGAACAAACTGTTCTTATCCGCCCATTCCAGGGGAAGTCATCACACGCTTGGGGCAGACACACCTCAGTCTAAAAAGGGTTTGAGACCTCTTGGTTATCCTTAACCTGGTTTAGCCTGTCTGCATAGATCTGAACCAAATTCACAGAATCTGAGAATGGGAAGGGATCTCAGAGACCATCCCAATCCAGCCTGTGCCTGAACAAGAAACCTATGTACGTCACACCTGAAAAAGGGGTTGCTCGGCCCAGAAACCTAGAATGAGGAGAAACCCACCCCATCCCAAGGCCCACTGTCCTGTCCCCTTTTTGATGTCTCTAATTGTTAAGAAGTTTATCAACCATCGTGCCCAAATTTGCCTTTTAGCGACTTCTTTCCACATACTCTAGATCTGCCTTTTGGGGCAACTCAAACAATCAAATCCTTTCCCATCATGTTCCAGGAGTAGAAATTCTACCCAATTCTGAACAAATAAAAAGAGGGATGCAATAGAGTAAGTGATGACTTACAGAGCATCCCCTGAAACAGAGCAAAACACAATCCCATCATATTCATAAAGGACTTTTGGGTTCCCAAATCACTTTCATAGATCTTGTCCCAAAGGATTCTCAAAACCACCTTTCAAGGGAGACAAAGTAGAGGACTTTGCGTTTAATTTATGAAAAAATCTTAGCTATGTGTTTTGATGATAGAAAAAGGACAGTGGAAGGTTTAAAGAATTTTTAATGACCAAGCACAACTTGGCAAGGCCACCTAATGAGGGGAACACAGCATATTTTTTTGCATTGCTTTGTAAACTTAGTTCTTAGCACAGTTCCTAGGATATAATAAGCACTTAGAAAATGCTTGATGATTGACAAGTTCACCATGAGAAATGTAAAGTATTTGTTAAAAAAAAGACACTTATCCCTGGTTTGTGGCCATAATTTTAAATGCTTCTACACATTTAAAACTCCATCAGAGAAACTTAACTGAATATCTTTTCCTTATAAAAAGGAATCTAGAAAGGTAACCAGCATTAAGGATAATGTTTCTTTCATTGAGATTGCCCATTGATAAAGTTCTAGACCAGGATTTTTAATCGAGAATCCATAGAGAGAGATCCTCTAGTGGGTCCAAAAAATCAAACTTATTATTAACACATTTCCAAAGGCTTTCAAGGGACTGGACTGCTCCCCCAACCCTACACTTTCCTCATCCCCCATTTTAATAAGCTTTTTTTCTTTTGTGCTCAAAATGTTAAAACATTCACAATACCTTCATTTGTGAGAGTTTGGGATAGGAAATCAAGGGATGATAATGCAAGACTGATTCTGCTGCGACTTACCTTTTCATAGGGGATCTGTAAGAGCTCCAGGACGACAGCATGGGCTCCCATGTTTCGCAGTAATCGTTGTTGTTGTTTTCTGCTCTTCCTGACAGAAGCACTCTCTTGGACACACAGTTTGCTAAGTCTAATTAAAATCTGGTAGAAAATAATAGGTCTGCGTAAGTGGGCCTCCCAGAAGTACTAAAGTTCTCTGATTATGAATTGCATTAAGAAGAGAAGAGGGGAGAAAGGTGGCTAAATGACCAAAACAGATGGGAAGAACCTCTATCGCTAACACCTCTAAATCATGAATAGATTTCCAGAGAAAAGCCTTTGTTTAGAAACAGCTGGCTAAGACAGTATCAGTAAAAGTCAGAAGTAGTGCTTATTAGTTGCTATAGATAGCTTAGTTGGAGGCTCTAGTTTCTCAGAATGATGCTTTTTTGATATTTAATTCAATTTAAAATATTTATACTACAACAATGTAAATGAAAAAGCCTACCAAAAATAATTGAAAATAAATATTGCAAAATTATAAAAAACAAAAACCTTCCCCCAAAGAAGAGATAAAAAAAAGACATATCCAATGGAAAGTCCTCTGTGTGGAATACTACATAAAATGTCAAATTTTTTTGATTCAATGATCAATATTGCTGATTGATTTTTTCCTCTCCTTCCTCTTGTTCTTTTGTTATTATTAGGAAACTTTTTTTTTTAACATAATATGGCTTGGGGGCAGCTAGGTGGTGCAGTGGATAGAGCACCAGCCTTGAAGTCAGGAGGACCTGAGTTCAAATCTGGTCTCAGACACTTCCTAGCTGTGTGACCCTGGGCAAGTCACTTAACCCCAATTGCCTTAGCAAAAAGCAAAAAAACAAAAAAAAACAAAAAAAAAAAACATAATATGGCTCTTGGGGAAAGGAAAGGGATATGGGGGAAATTTAGGCAATATGAAAACAAAAATATCCATAAATTTATTTATTAAATGCTTATAGTGTATGAAGATATGGGCAAAAACAACAAAAGTCCTTTCTTTCAGGTTTCTAATGGGGATCATGGTACACAGATAAGCAAATACAAAACTGAAGTTAAGGAGAATGTTTCAGCTGTGGGGATTAGGAAATTCTTCCCACAGTAGAGAACAATTAAACCTAGAAGAAAGGAAATCATTCTAAAGTAAAGAGGAAGATGATATGTAATCCTGCCATGGATAAATAATCTGTGTAAATGCATGGAGGCAAAAAAAGGGGAAATTTATTTGAGAGAATGGGCCAAAGGGGAGAATATGAATTCTGTGAAATGTGGGATAAAATTAGAATGGTAAGATTGTGAAGGACTTAAAATGGCAAGCTGAATTTTAAAGGTAGTAAGTTAATTTTTTTTTTGAGAAGATGAATTCTTTGGGCAGAACTTGAGAAAGATGCACCGTGGTGGAAAACATTGCCATTGCTACAATCATCTCAATTTGGATAACCCAATGCTTAATCTGAGTTCTATTTTTTGATATTTTCATATCAGTATTTCAACATAATTGTTTTCTTTGTCTACATATTTAATAATATCATTCTGGGAAGAGCTCCATAACCTACATCAGAATGCCGAAAGGTCCCATCACACACACACACACACACACACACACACACACAAGGCTAAGAACCCATGGCTTAAAACTAAGAGCTGATTTCTACCAAGAAAGAAGCTAAGATATTCAAGTTGCCAACTGACCTATAGCACTGGTGTAGGTTACACATGAGAAAGAAAAAAGAAAAAGGGGAGGGGGAGAATCTTACCTCTTTCACCACTCGGTAGTTGTAACTACTGGTACTTTCATGCTTTTGAGATTTGTTATTTCCTTCCTAGAGACCAAAACACAACAGTTCCAGTTACTGAACAATTTGGACGCAATTATAAATTTTCTAGTACCTTAGATAAAGAGGATGACCAAGCCAGCATGAGGGCTTGAAATCATTTTCTAGAAGCAGTGAGCAGGACTATGTCAGGTCAGCACCATGTTTCTGGGAGATATCAGGCTGAAGCTAGGGTTAAGATCTTGACATATTTAGCAGTTCTTATTATCAGTGAAATTAGCTAAACTATCCTGATTCTGAATTCCATGCTGTTATCAATATTAATTAATGTATTCAAATGGATTAATTGGTTATTGGATACCAACAAAAGTTAATACATGGTGAAAGAGAATAAATGAAGGCAAAATCAGGGGACAGTTTGCCCGGTTTTATACTTTGAAAAGTGAATTGTACTATGGACTTGCAGTTAAAGGCTTACTCCTCTCTCTTAGGGAGAAAATATTTATCAAGATTATGACAGAGCACCTAGAATATTGGATAGAGGAATGGAGTTGCAAAGACCTGGGTTCTAGTCTACTACCTAGCTTCCATCAAGAATTCCTTAAGATTTCTCACCTCTGTTTTCTTGTGTTCATTTTCTCCAGATGCTCCATCCATTGTCTCATCGGGCCCCTGCCCTTTGTACACCCAAAGTTCTGACTTTTCCACTATGGACCTCAGTTGGTCTAAGTCTTGTTTGATCTGCTTGTAGTTGTCAACATCTTGGCTGGTAACAAGTAGTTGAACCTTACATGAATATAATCCATTAGTTGAACACAACACCCTTTCTGAATATAATACCTGCAATGGAAAGAGCTGAGACCAACAAAAGGCTACCTGTTTGAATGCTTGAAGGACTTCTTGCCTCTGACTGAAGTGCCTGAAGAGAAGTTGAAGTGCCCCTGATACAAGGGGTGGGTAGTCATGCATTGTCAAATGGAGTAAGACTCTGAGAAATGTTCTGCCTCCATGATCGTCCAAGTCCAGGGGAGTGTTCTCTTCACTACAAATTTATGGAAGTGGAGAAAAGGGTAAATTTACTGTAAAGTTTCTCTCCTCACCTATGCAAGCCCTGGGTTCCAAAGCTTATAAGCTGTGTCTTACTGTGGACAAGGGACTTCAACTCTCTGAACCTTGGTGCCCTAATCTATCAAACAGAGATAAGAATAGATAGTATATCAATGCCTGTCATTGTAAGTCCATTTTGGTGAGTCTGGATCCCTCTACTTTCTCACTTTCCTTTAATAATTAAGGGACAGCTAAAGTTTCAGGCTAAAAATCAGTGACCACTAGTTAACACATCCATGTCTACAACTCTCTTTCTCTTTCTCTGTCTCCCTCTTTCTCTTTCAATTTTCAACAGTTGTATCACATACACAAATTCATATATAAACACACACATGAGCAGATCTGAGAAGTCATTCATGCAGGACGCTCACAGAAAAGACTTTCCATTCCTGAAGCAGAGGCACCTGTTCTGTAATTTATAATTTTACAGAGTTGTCTGAATCCCTGAGATCAAGAGTTAACTAACTTGTTCAGAGTCACAGAGCTAGTATGTGTCAGGAGGATGATACAATTAAAATCTAATAATAATGGTAATGATAACATTAACACCACCCCATTTTTTCCCTCAATGAAACCAAAGAAAATAAGGATAAGGGATAATGAGGATGTCATGGTAACCATCGTTTATTCTATAAAACTATCAAGTGATTGGTCTAAGGTTAAATAGACAAGATGGAGCTCTGGGGTCCTGACAGTGCTGAAAGACTCTAGCTGATGTGATAACCAATCAGAATGGTAGATGGATGATGAAGAAGCAGGTCACCCCTTCATGACAGAGCGGATATGGACCAGAGATTTCCAGCTCTTGCCCAGGGGTCATGCTGATCGCATCTTGCTGGCCCTCGCCACCTGACCATGCCTTCATCTTCATCTCTTACAAGCAGTCTCCCTCACCATTTTTCACCTCCTACTCTGGGAACAAGAATCCAATCAATATTACTATTATTATTATCAATATTACTAAAAAGTGCATTATTCATTTGTACCATAGCTCCACTATAACTTCACTCTTTCCTGTCTATTATCTCCCCTAACTGTCTATATTAGGGAGGAACTCTTTCAGTAGATACTCAATGACCACTTGTCAGGCATATTATAGTGGAGACTTCTTTGGTGCTGGACTAGATGGCTGCTTCTAGCTTTCAGATTCTGTGATGCTTAAGGCAGAAATCATCTCTCTTTTATACACATATCCCCCCTTAATGAATACTTTTCTATCCATTCATTCATTCATTCATTCATTCATTCATTCATTCATTCATGCAGTCATCTCTTTGTTTCACTAGACTTAGCTACCGTGGGTGGTCAGAATTGCAATGGACATACTAGGTAAATTAGCCTGAAGAAAGTCTGTATTTTTTTGATTGCAAGAAATAAAGGCTCAGGGACAGATATAAGTCCTCACCCCTAAACCCCAGCAACTTTTGCCACATAATATCAAAAATATACTTTCCTTCCTCCAAAGATTCCTTCAGCTTGTTCCTCAATATGTTCAAAGTCAAGAGCTCCTGAAAAATGAGGAATTGTTATATTCATTTTATTTGAAAACAACAACACATGAATTCAGCATTTGGAAATGTTTTACCAGAAATTAATGGCTGAACTTTATCATCAAAAAAACAATTTAGATGTAAGCCTCCTAAAGGTGGGGGGATTAATTTTCTAATGGTGTTCCATTCTTACTAAATAAAATTATCACTACTTTAAGAGAAAAAAAATAAAACAAACTATGATCACAATCATCCCTTAAGTTCCTACTCCCCTCTATTCATTCCTAAGTTATAACACAGCTAGCTGCCTCACTGAGTGGGTGTTTCCTGGGGATTGAAGGATCCATTAATCTTCAGGAAATACCCCGGGCCCTCAACTGCTAAAGAAGTATTAGGCAGCTAACCAAGTCCTTGATGTCCGGAATCATTTGCTCTTACTCCCCAAGCACTTACCAAAAATACCTGTGCCCTTACCCACATGGGAACCAAACATCTTCCAGGATTAGAACAGTAAGTTATGAAGCAAGCTTTCTCTTACCCAGGTCATTAAATACTCGTGTTGAGAAGAGTTTTATGTGACTGCTGTTGCTCCAGATCACTTTTCTCTCAAAATCTGACCCTCCTTGAGAGAAAGTCCTTGCCATGTCTGGTTTTAGGAGCTTAGGGCAACATGGAAGCATTTTTCCCCCACAGATGTCTTTCACTTTGGGCAGCCATAGCTGCCTAAACGGCCCATTTCCAGGGAAGTGAACACACTTTCTCTGTGACCAGAAGTTCCTCCGACTGGATCCTGGTTCAGATGTTACTACACAGGACATTCTCCTAGTGCAGTAACCAAAGAGCAGTGAAGGCAACCTCGAGGGCAATGACAATGTTTACCTGCTGCCCACTCTAATCGAGGCAGAAAAATGCCCATGTGGCTGTAGAGGAGCTGAGGTTGGTGTTATTGGTCCTGCTGGGGGAGGACAGCAGGAGGTTTGAAAGGCTACTGGGAGAGTTCAAGAGAACTAGGGTCAGGACTCTGAATTTTCTGGTGATAAAAAGGCCTAGTTTGCAAAAATGTTAGTACCCGGAAGCCCCCGGATTTTGTGGCAGAGCTGCTGCTGATTAATTCTGAAGAAACCACTAAAATAAATGTGTCTCTTCTTACTATCTAAAAGCAAAAAAAAATTAAGGAAACTTAATCCTCCTCATAATGGGTAATTTTCCCTTTGGGCTTGGACTTAAAATGTATAATGTATATGATACATAATGAAAATACTTAGGATCATTAGTAGGAAAAAAAAGAAAATGGGGGAAAAAAAGGAGAGGAGAAAAATAGCAGATATGTTTTTCATTCCATTTAATTTTATGCTGAAGAACCAATAAGGTTTGCCATTTCTAAAATATGAAAACCAAGGTAGTACACATCTGGCTTTCTCTAAGAACACAGGTCCTCTATTCATCCCAGACCCCACTCCATCTCTGAAGCTCCACTGTTGCAATAACTGACCTGGCACATTACTTGGTCCCTCTTGATTGCTGCTTCCTGAGGATGTCTCAGAGGTCTGGGAATTGCTTTCATCAAACTCCCGTTTAAATATACACAGAAGGCATGAGATCCTATAATCCAATCTCACATTCAAAATAAACTGGAGATTAAAGTGGAAATGGAAATAGATTGGTTATATTCACATATTGCCTTTAACACATCCTCCCTCAGCTGTGGCACTTGACCAGGACCTGATTTCAGCTACAGAAGATGATCTGAAAACTTAGTGAATCAAATATTTAACTAACCTATAAATAGTCAGATTACTAGAAATGTGCTTAAATACAGTATATTAAGCCATGCTCTATAACCTTAGCTTCTTAAGGACTCTTTATTACCACTGTTACAAGTATATTTGGTTAATGGTAAATCAATTTCCAAAAATGCTATTTGGAAATTCAATTCAATTCAATAGTTGTTAAGGGTCTACTAAGGACCTTTCAATAGAAAGGACAGAATAGAATGTTGAGAAAAGTTAGGAGAACATAGAAAAAAATTGTTTAAAATTAATTTAATTAATTTATTAATAAGTCATTTGTTAGGTATGGCATTGTTAAAATATAATTGTTCCTTCTCACATGTCAGACTTTTTCAATGTACTGTTCTATGTAGCCAATTTTTTTTCTCTTCTTTCTTTTTTTTCTGCTATAAAGGATGGCTCTTTGAGAGAGGGAAGGAAGAAAAATACAAAATGAAATTCTAAGTGATATAAAAATGAAAGAAATCAATTTTAAGAAAATCTAATTTTCAAAATGCTACATATTCATAGAATCTGACTCATCTTCTCCTCTCCCTCTATCCAGTTGTTTCATATACAATCATATCTTCTCACACAGCTATTCTAATTGGTCTTCCTGTCTATAATCTCTCCCCTTTTGAGTCTATCCTTTACATAGCTACCAAAATAATCTTCCAAAGACACAAGACTCCCTCCCTTGCTTAGCCTAAAGCTTTCAGTGGTTTTACTGCCTACAGAATATAATATAAATTTCTTAGTCAGGCATTCAAAGTCTTTATACAGTCCTGCTGTACCTGAACTTCCAGGCCTATTTCCCATTATTCCTTTGCCCAACCTCCACATTCTGGATGTTTCCTGGTCTCATTCACAAAAACCATCTCATGTCTGGACATCCTTCTTTCTCTTTAAAAAGAAAACTCAAATGCTGTCTCCTCCATGAATCATTTCTTAGTCCTTCATCATAGGATCATAAATTTAGAACTGGAAGTGACTATAGGGGTCATTTATTATAGGGTCAAAGAGAGAGGGCTTAAAGGGACCTCAGGGGCCCTTTACTCCAACTCCCTCATTTTAAAGACAAAGGAATATGAAGTTATGTGACTTGCCCAAACTCATATGGGCAGTAAGGCAAGAAGTTGGAATTTGAACCCAGATCTTTTGGTACTAAATTCAGGACTTTTCCCACTAGACAACCAGTTTTTAAAAAAATCTTCATATTTTCCTCAAGCACTTGCTCTGTATTTCTTTATTTTTTAATGTACTCTACCTTTTTAATATTTATTTGTTTTTGCTATATTCCTCTCCCAATTCTCACACTCCTACTGTCAAGAGACTGAATACAGGGACTAGTCCATTTTTCATTTCAATATCTCTTATTATTGAGTACAGGTTTTCACACACATCACTTCCACACTTAAGGATCTGCGACTTTATCAATTGGGGCACTCTCTTCACAGTTGCCAATTGTAATCTTCTCTATTATTTATTATGTGTTCCTTGAGAGTTGTGGTGGTCGAAAAGTTCATAACTTGCATCAACCTATATAGACTCTTTTTTGAATCAAAGGTATATTGTCTCATTACTATGTCCATACTCAAAATCATGGCAACCTGGATTTTTCTAAGTAATCCCATAATCCTGTCTCTAAGTAGTGATAACTACCTCATGTTTGCCAATGTTTACACCTTTAATTTTGTTTTCATCTTATTGCAATAGCTAGCATTTCCAGAACGATGTCAAATAATAGTGGAGAAAGAGAGGATATTCTTGCTTTATCCTTTTTTGTACTAGTGTTTCTCCAAAGCAAAAAAATGCTAGTTTTTTTGGTTTTAAATATATCCTTTTGACCATATTAAATAAAGAAAAGTCCTTTTTGGGCTTATGCTTTTTAGGATTTTTAACATAAATTTTCTTAAAAGCTTCTTCAGCATCTGTTGTGGTTTTATTAGAAGGATTCTCTTCTCTGTTGCAAGTTTTGGCTACAACCAAAAAAAAAAGCTTCTATAATTTTTTGAACATATAAGCCCTCTTTCTTTGGTCTCTTTGGGGGACAGGCTTAATAGTGGTATAGCTGGGTCAAAGAGTAAAGTACAGTTAAGGAATTTAGGGGGCATGCTTTCTAGAATGGCTGGACCAACCCACTATTCCACTGACTTACATAGGGTTCTTGTTCTCTTTAAGCCCTTCAACACTTCTCAATTTCTTCTTCTGTCATCTTTCCCAGTTTGATGGGCATGAAGGAGAACTTCAAACTTAATTACATTTCTCTAAATATCAGGGATTTAAACTATTTTAATAAAGTTGTTGGTTGGATTTCTTCCTTTGAAAACTGCCTATTAATATCCTTTGACCATCTATGTGTTAAGGAATGGCTTTTAGTTTTACAAATTTGAATCAGTTCCTTTTTATCTTAAATGAGACCTTTATCAGAGTAACTTGCTGCAAAGATTTTTTTCCCTATTTGTCAGTTTCCATTTTAATTTTAAATTTATCAAATGGAGAATGAAAACACGAGAAAAGGTTTATCAAATGTTTAATCTCAAAACCTTTGAGAAATGTCTGCCACTGAAAAAAGGAACTAATAAAAAAGTATGGTTGAAAGCATATTGTATCACGCTTTCCATAGATTGATGGTGAAGCAGACTTCATGTCTCGGCAGAAAAAATGGTGAAATACAGGAGCAGAATGAAGCATATGCTGTCAGCCAAGGACAACATGTTGATCTGTTTTATTTAACCAAATTTTTTTTGTTACAACGAAGAATTCTTGAGTGACAGTGGAGAAGATGTTGGGAGATGATAGTGATGGGGGAAAACAAAAATTCTTAAGCCAAGTGAAAGAAAACATAAATATTGGACTTAAAAATAAATCTGAAAATAGAAAAAGCGTTCAGTCTTTTGAGAGAAATTTTGAACCAGAAAACTCAAAGGGATTTTCCCTGAGAAAAGCAGTAGCTGAAGTTAGAAAATCCCATTCCCTCCATATCTTCCTGAGTGAAGTCCTGAGATGAAACCATGGCAAGACTAGAGAGAGGGAGAACTCCATGTTAGTGTGATGTTCTGAGACTGTTTCTTAGAATAGAAGCTGTGGGATGGAGCAGATGGAACACCACAATAGCAGTCAGGAAAACCTTAGTTCAAATTCTTCCCTGGACACTTACTAGTTGGGCTACCATGGGCTAATTACATAATAACTCTCTTGGCTCTGGTTTTCTCATCTATAAAATAGAGATAATATTAGGAGCCATCTTAATTGGATTGTTATAAGGATCCAATGAGATAATGTAAATAGAATCGTGGGCAAAACTTAAGAGTGTCATATGTCAACTATTATTATTATGAAGAATAATGGTGATGATATAGCAGAGGAGAAAATAAAACTTAGGAGTTCTTGAAAAAGAAAGCACAATTTGAAGAGAAAGAAAATAGGGAGGGATTTTTCATTTCTTTGTGTCCCTAGCATTTGTTACAGTGCCTAGCACTAGTACTTAATAAATGCTTATCAGTTGATCAAATACATTATCCCCTTTGGACCTGGAGAAAGTCCCATAAATTTTCTGAATTTGAATTTCCTCATCTGTAAAATGAGATGCCTGAACAAGTTAATCTCTAAGGTAGTGCTCTAAGGTAACTTCCAGCTCTTAATCAATGATCTCATGAATCATAATTCAAGTAAATAGGCTAAGCCCTTCTATCCCTTCCAGGCAAGAGTACTACAACTTCCCATCATGAAAGAGATTCCACTTTGATAATGCTCTTCTGCCCCCGGGGTCCCTCATTAACCAGAAGGTACCTGAAGAATCTCAATAATCTTCAACTTAGTGTCCATGACCATGATATCTTCTTTCTCAGGTTCTGTTTGCTTCACATTCCCTTCAGGGGCAGCTGCCATGGGAGTCATGGGCAAAAACCCTCCTCCCCTGAGAACAACCTGAGTCATCAGTTCTCCAACTCCATGGATGGATCTCATCACATTACTGCCTAAGGAAACAGAAAGGACAGTCCTAAAGTTATGACTCCATCCCTGAAGGCTTTCCCTTGGAAGGTTGAGGCTGGGCATTTGCCTTTACAAGTGGGACTGACTATGCCCTTCAACTGTTTTCTCTCTGTGTTAGCAAGTTTCATATTGAAGAAGAAGATGACCTCTGGTTCTAAGATCATCAGTACACATGTGCTCTAGGACACTAACCAGATCTAAGTGACATGAAAGGCAAGCATCCCTCCCAAGCCCCACACACTTGATTTACTTTAATGACAGCAAGATTCTAAATGGAAACACTTCTCTTCAAACTACTGACTGACTACCCTGAAAAGACATCACAGGAGCCATCTCTCTCCCTCTCCTACCTCCCACCCCAAACCAAAAGTAGTATAATACATGATATCAGCCTACAAGGATTATATAATCTAATCTAGTTTAGGAAACAAGACATACCCTGAATAAAATAGCATTACATTTAATGTCATTATACACTCCTATAATAAAGTAAAACTGGCCACTTATACAATGCATACAGTTTGAGAGCAGTGTATAATAAAAGGCAGCTAAGAGTGAAGTTCAGGAAAAAACAGAAGAAAATTTTCATGTCATGATTGACAATATCATAATCAAATAATCTTCCTCCATTCATTATTTATTAAAATATATATTATTTAGTTTTAATATTCATTTTTAGAAATTCTGAGTTTTGAATTCTTTCCCTCTCTTTAATCTCTCTTTTACCATTGTGAAGGCAAGCAAGATGATGGCAATTATACACTGAAATCATGTAAAATATATTTCCATATCAGTCATCTATTTCTTACCTTTGTTTTCCTCTCCTTTTGCCATTTTGCTTATAGGAAATATGGTAGTCACATGTACACAATCTAAGATAGCCAGTAGGATCTTGGTTAATCGTAAGAGGTCAGAGAAGTTGTAGAAACCAAAATAGATGAGATTTCTGGCCAAGTTTACAACCTATTTTTATTTAAAAAAAAGATTAAACAACCTTAAAAAGAATATCAAACAGAGTTCTTCCTGCTCTACTTTAATTAAGTCTGACTGCTGGTTCATAATGACAAGTTTGTAAAAATTCTTGATTTTGTGATGACAATTTCTACCATTTACTGTATATAATTGTTCTGAAATAATCAAAACTGGTCCAAAATCTTTAATTAAAAAAGTTGCCAAGTTATTCATTTTATTTGACTTTGTTATATTTAATAATAAGAAAAAATGCTGATTTACTCATTTGTTCTACATGATTCTCTTAATATAGTTGTACCTTAGATACAACATCTTTTGATTCCAAGTTTCCTAGAACCTCATCACAGACATATTTTTGAAAAAGCTAAAGATCAACATTAGACCTAGGAAATATAACCTTATACACCCAACAAACTGCTGCATCATCTAATGCTAAATTCACAAGAAGAAAGGAAAATATCACATAAAAAATAACTTCCTTGATATGATTAAGAATATTTCACTTCCTATAATGGATCTGGTACATTTTCAGTTCTGTCATTTTGTATGCTATAATTCAGAACTTACACCTCATTCTTTTGTTACATCTATCATTGGACAAAGTTGTGTTTTTTTTTTTTAAGACTGCTCTCTATTTTTATTCAGGAGTAATTCTAAACTAGACTTACTACAAAAACTAGAGATTCAACATAAAAACACACAAACTAATGTGAATATTTTCCATTTACCTCTCACTAAAAATGTCCATTTAAGATCTGGTATTTTAAACTTTCACATTACCTCAAATGTAAGCTTATTTTTTTCTTTATCAGAGAAAGGAAACCTCTGGCAAACCACATCTCTTAAATATTCCTCCACAAATTCCATAGTCTGAGCAAATCTCTCTTTAATTTCATCTTTGGAAGTTCCACTGCTGTCATAACTGAAAAGAAAAATAAAATTTAAGTCTTTGGGTTGAAACTCAACAGAGATAGTGTGTGTGTGTGTATGTGTGTGTAGAGATATTTTTATCATGACTCTTTTTAAATTAGGGAGGTGAGGAACAGCATTTTACCCAACTCTGCAAAATATTCTACAAATACAATTTTTCAAAAAGTAGCAATCTTTAAATTACATATTTTAAGAAGGTTGAACATAAAAATCAGATAGCACTTTGAGAAATCACTACAATGAAAATGACATTTCAAGAACACTGTTAAACATTCTTTTAAAATTAAAGTAACATTTAACTCAGTCATAACAGGCAGCTTAGAGCAATGACAGGTGTAATGCAGTAGGGAAAGAGGGCAATTTTACTGGCTTGGTTTCAGTGATCTCACTTATAGACACTGGTTTAGTCGAACCTCTATAAAAGTTAATTAGTCTTCCTTTAAAAAAAATGCCAACTTGTGACAAATATTTAAAAAAAACAATTATAAATCCTAATTTATGAAAATTTCCTGGAATTACATATTTAGAAATCTTCAAAATGATATTTTAAAAAATACAGTCCTTTGGCAATTTTTTTGCCTGCAAAATATTAATGATCCGCATTAAAAATGTTCTAATGTAGATATAAGAATGCTGCTTTCAAAATTTGCTTTAAATTTTTTTTCCCAGTTTAGATTCAAAAGTACAGTATAATAAAAACTTGCAATGACAGTTTCTATAGTATGATATAGTTTTCTAGGTTCACCATTTAAAGCTAAAGCACTTTATATTTAACTCTTTTTTGCATATTCTTGTTTTATATTTATTCTATAATAAATACGTTATATTTATTATATTTATGTAGCATAATTATTCTGTGTATATGCATACACACATATTTGTGTTGTTTCCCTCTTTAGAACATAATGTATTTGGGAGTGGGGATTATTTCATCCTTTGAACTTGTGACTCCATCACCTAGCCTGAAATAAAACAGGCCATTAACACATGCTACTTGATTGACTGGTTTTTAAAATGAAAAGACTTCTTCCCACAACCATCTAGAAACCATCAGAGCTTGTAAAGTTTGCCTAGTATTTCTGATTAGAATATAAGAGAATAAAAACATGCACTGGTCGTGAAGGGAAATGGAAGCCAGCTTACTCATCAATTGCTATTTCCGAGGGAATCTCTGACCACAGGCGGGCATACTTCACGGGAGTAACTTGTTCCTGAGGGTCTCTGTCCACATGCATATGGAGCATCAATCGACAGAACGATGCTCTCAGATCATAGGGCAAGTTTTCATCAGACATGCATCGAAGAATGAGGTCCACATCAAGCTGGCCAGATATTTCATTGATAGCCAGGTACTGTCGATCCAAACACATCCTAGCAAACAAGTTCAGCTGGTACCTTGTGGAAAAGAGAAGAAAGGACTTTTTCAGAAGTCCTACAAGCCAATGAGCCACAGAAATGCAGTGATTATGATACCAGGTTGCTAACTGGATAGAGCTGGGCCTGGAATCAGGAAGATCCAAGCTCCTCAGACACTTCTTATGTGTGTGATGCTGGAGAAATCACTTAATCTGCCTGACTCAACTTCCTCAGCTGTAAAATGGGGATAATAATGGCACCTCCTCCACAGGGGGGTGAAGATCAAATGAGATATTTGTAAAGAACACTTAATACAGTGCCTGGAACATAGCAAGTACTATATAATTATCATTATCAATTATTCTTTTCAAAAGCTACAGAATTCTATCCATATAGTAATACCTTTATATGTATATATGTTATATATATTATGCTATATATATATAATACTATATATATACATATATATATATATATATATAT
>JAJPUD010003382.1:71605-208039 GCA_023553655.1 Myrmecobius fasciatus | reverse complement strand
ATATATATATATATATATATATATATATATATATATATATATTGTACACCTTCTTTTCAAATAACTTGAAATCCATTTCCAGCCCCTGCTTCCCCCTGCAAGAAAATTACTGAAACCTGAGCTGTCACTTTCAGGAAGGTGCTTTCTTAATATTTTTGGAGTAAAGTAATTCACCACAAGAGGGCTGCAACTTGAGAAAACCATAAGTCTCAAAGATTGTTGGCAGAAATCTTCTACTAAATTAGAAAGTACAGTTTAAAAGAAAATTATACTATTTCACAAAACAAATTTCCCCATCAACTCTACCCTCCTGGCCATCTTTTGTAGCACTAGATGGAAATCTTTCACATATACCCCCATTGTCTATGGTCTCAAGTGTGGATTTATATACTAAGCTTTATGTCCTTTTCTGTTGTTTGTGTTGGACTCTGGGCACTTTTTTAATTCCCCAAATTTGAAAATTTTTCAATTGCTACTAACATCCTATACTAAATTCCTGTCCCAAAAGTTCATTGTGAGTTAGAAGTGAGTTTGGAGTGCCAAAAAGTGGGCCAGAGGAATGAAAACTCTGACAAGCCCTTTGCCAAGTTGTAAAGGACTTTTGGTGTGAGATTAATGATGGATTCCATAATAAAAACTAACATTTATATAGTGCCTCTTATGGACCAGACATTGTGCTAAGTACTTTACAATTAATCTCGTTTGATCCTCACAACCACTCTGGGAGGTAGGTTCTATTATTATGATTATATTCATTATTCTCAGATCCTACATTTCTCATTTACAGATCTGCCTAGATAAACAGCAGAAAGGCTCATATCCAGGAATCTTTTGTCTGATTCAACTCCAGAAGACCATTTACTAAGTTGTACAGGGGTGGTGATCTGTATCCCTGAAGGAGCAGCAAGGCATGAAGATCTCATTAAGTTGTTGAGGAGAACTTGCCTGATCTTGATGATCTGAGGTTGGTGGAAGTTCCCAGGTGATCTGAAAGGCATGTGACAACTAGATCTAGGGAAATCTAACTCAACGATAAATTGAATCTGTGGTCATACCGGCAGTGAGTGCTAGAGGCAGAATTTGGATCCAAGTACTCCAATTATGGAACAAAGAGTGTCACTTGCACCAGATTAAGCTGCTATCCCTCTGAATTTTTCCCATTGAAGTTCAAAGACCTCGAAATGTATCTATGGGCCATCTGTGGTGGCCAGGTTAAGGACCTCTGCTCTAGCCAAGGCACCTGAATTTAAATTTGTCTTCTGACACTTATTATCCATGTGAACTTGGGCAACCATATGACAGAGCTCTAATCGGTTTCCTCTTCTGCAAAACGAGAAGTTTGGAGGAGATGGACTCCAGAGGTCCCTTCCAGTGCTTGATTGGTGACTCTAGGATTGCCTTTCTCAAAACAATTGCACGAAATATGTAGAAAGGGTATTACTTTTTAACAGATGAGGTCCCAGACCCAGAAAGATATAACATCTTATCCATTATCACTGGAGAAGCAATTCTAAACCAAGGCTCATCCAACAAGTTTAAAGCTCTTTCCACTATACTACACTACCTCTCCTATAAATTAATTCCAAAGTCCTGAGATCATCAAATTTGCTTTGTTATATCATCATATGATCTGTAGGTAAATTTCTGCCTTTATACAAAATGAATTGGGAATTCCTGCCTCTGATCCCAGAGTCAACACCCAAGTGCTCTAATCACCTGTAGTAACTGAGAACATCTCGGTCTTCTTTTTGCCCTTCTTTAGCATCCTGAGCCAGCTCCCGGACACTCTTACTACGAATCTCTTTGTTGCTGTCTCTCCAAAATAGCCACACTTCCTCCTCATCTTCCCCAGCTTCCAGAGGATTTTCACCAGTGGACACTCCTTCAAACTCAAAACGAGAAAGAACCAACCTAGATAATGAGGAGATAAAAACCCAAGATCATTAATTTAAGCTCTTAGGGTAAGCTACTTTAACTGTAGAGATGTTATAAATTCCCTGCTTGGCAACAAAACAGGGCTTTTTTTGCTCTCTTTCCTTTTCCCAGGAGCTCAGCCCAGAAAATGATCTAAGCATTTGAAACTAAGATATCATAACCTCACACTACAAATGCCCAGGGCCTATAACAAATTAAATTGTGCCTGGGAAACATTTATATCGCCTAAAGTCTCAAATTGGATCGAGCTTGGTAGACATAAAAATCCCATCAACAAAATCTCAAGGGCATATTTAGAGTTAAAAATCAAAAATATAATCTCCTATCTGTGGTTAAATACAGACCTCCTTCATATAGACCATATAGAAAGATATTATTGTCACTATGGCATAGAGTGACATATGTGCTCTTTTCCACCCAAACAAAAAATGTCAGGATGACATTTCAGGATTCTTTCTTTCAGTATAGTATAGTCACAGCGAATAAAAATTACTTCCTTTCAGATCTAAAGATGTTTAACATTTTTTACACAATTGTAAAAACTTCACATTAAAACTGAGTGGCTAAACAAATGCTCACATTTTAACTGGTATCTCAACTGAGCCTGGCCAAATGAAAGCAGTAGAACCATCTTGAAGAAGTATGAATGATCTGCATGCAAAATTAATAAGATGGTACTTTCCAAAAGAAAGATCCAATGCCATCCTATTTTGGATAATTATATTTCCCACCAACTACGATTCCTTCAGTGATTTAGATTCACTCTTGGTGATGGCTGGGCAATAAACACTGACTGGCTGACGTACACTGACACACTTTTTTTTTTTGCCTAAACTCCCATCTCTCCAATAGCCTTAAAATCATATGCAACTCACTTAGTCTCAATCAGTATGTCAGCATTGGTTGGATTCAGCACGGCTTTACAGATCAGTTCTTGGGTCACCGGGATTGACTTGTTCATGGACACACACAGGTCAGAGAGGTAATCTAAGAATCTATTGGGAAGTAAACACAAAAATAGGCATTCTCTTCAGATAAAAGAAATTGTTTCCATTTAAGACCCTCGTATTGAAATGCCCTAAAAACAGCTAATACAGTTGATTTGTACAGTGCTTTTAGATCTGCCAAATGAAGCAATGCTCTAAGGAGGAGCATAAACTGTGAGCTTCCTAAGGTGTGTCCACCGCCCACTAATATGATCAGTAATCCTAGATCTGGGCAGAGGAAGAAGGAGAGGAAGAGAAGAAAAAATGGAAGATGAATTCAGAATGGAGGAGAGGGAGACAAAGAGAGCTATGTGATGTTCTATAAGCATTCTGAAGGTCATTTAAGCCACGGCTTCTTAAACTTCTTCCGTTCGCTATCCCTTTTCTCCCCGGGAATTTTTAATGACCCCAGGTATGTAAATATACAAATCAAACATTTATTGATAATCATAATTTCGTGACCCCCCCACATTTAGACCCCATATGAGATTGTGAACCACAGTTCAAGACGCTTGGATCTAGGTCCTCTAACTCATTTTAGAAAGAGGGGAAATGAGGCTGATGGAGGGAAAACTGCTTTCAACAGAGGCAGTAATCAAAGGCTAGATTCGATGTTAGGAGGCCTGCTCCCAAATCCAGTAGCAGGGAGCAGGAGAGGCCCACCAACCATTCTCTCAGTAAGAACACCTATGTCTACCTTTGGTCTAGTCAGAGCCAATATATGTGACCATAAAGTGAATTTAAGGAGTGAAAAACAGCCTGTATACATGTACATCATTTGGTAACTCTTGTGTTGGCTGGTGTGTGAACCGATCAAACAGCAATTCCTTCTGGCCACAGTGCTATCTCCTCCTGGCAAGACTCTAGCTCAGTAAGAAATGATGGTACCCTCTGCCCTCCTAAGGGTAAGAATTGGACAAGTGACTTGGAAAAAAATCCCAAAGGGAATTACCAAGCCCTGGTAACCTCAGGAAATAGAACCAGAGACCTGAGCTCACCTTGCCCAGGTGAGTTCCCTAGCCTATGTGGCTGTCCCCACAGCTTGGGTCCACCTCACCTGGGCTCCCTATTTTTTCTCACAAGGCTGACAAAGGTGTCGATCTCTGCAGCAGTGATATGCTTCTCCAGGAGTTTCCGATTGTTGTGAAGCAGAGCTGTGATCGTGTCTTCTGCCAGGACATCGTAGCCAATTTGCTTCTGCATGAAGCCAAACTGCTTGGCGATGTACTCCTTTGGGAGAGCAGGGTTTGGGGATGGGGGGAGAAGCCATTTGTAATCATGTTCAAAATTAAAGAAAAGGCACCAATTCACTGATCAGAATCAAAACTTCTATGGAAAGTGAAGTCACTGCTCCCAGATTGTTACTCTGGAAAGAGGATGGCCCTCAAAGTAAAAGCTAAAATGTTCCCCTACCCCATATTTTACTAAATCTGCCAAGTGAATATAATTGAGCAAATCATTTAATGCTTTCAGATAGGGGCGTTTCATTAAGTGCACAGTTTGAATTTTAAACTAGTGGCAATTTTAAAAGGTCAGACTTTGTTTATTAGCTCTGAATTTATTACTAATTCAAGAGGCTCTAATTGTTGCTCTTTGCTCTATTCATGCCGAGTAGATGGATATTAATCCTATTTAAATCCTTTTGAACAGTCTCATCTCAATTTTTTCCTCTCAAAGATCTAAATGAATTGAAATAAATCTCTGTAATCATCTCTATTCTGTCGTAAAAACACCTGCTTTCAATATTGTAGAACATTCTTATTATAATTACTATAAATATTAGTAACCCCACTCTATAAATGGGGAAACTGAGGCTCGGTGAGTCAAATAGACTTGCTTGAAAATGATAACTAGTAAATAACAGAGCCAGTATTTGAACTCAGGCCTCTCCTGAACTTTCCACTACACAATGATTTTCTCTGATTTTTCAGGACCAGAGTTCCTAACATGAGATCCTTAATCTTGATTTTAAATATTGTAATAATAACATTTTGAAATAACTGGCTTCCTTCGTAATGCTAGGGGATCAGAGTGAGAGGTAGCTAAGTGGCAAAGTGAACAGAGTGCTGGGCCTAGAATCATGAAAATCCAAGTTCAAATCCAGCCTCACACATTAACTAGCTGTGTGGCCCTGGGAATATCATTTAACCGTTTGCCTCAATTCACTCACCTATAAACTAGAGACAATAATAGCACCTATTTATTTAATTTGAGTTCATCCTAATTTCTTGTGGAACCTTACATCACTTTCATGGTGTCTTTTCATTTTATTTGTCTAGGTTATTTGTAGCATAGGTTTCATTATCATTCCAGGACACAGACTTTACCTATCTAATCCTGCTGTTTTATTATTCTACTGAATTATAACATCTTACTAGTTGGAAATAAATATCTTCTTCCAATACGGCACAGAGGTGGCTGACCCTGAATTAATTCTGGAAGACTTTGCCCACAGAATGAAATAGACAATAATTGCTCATCGGTGTTGTGAGGATCAAATGAGATGATGATTGTTATCACTTAATACAATTCCTGACATAATATAAATATTGGCTATCATCATCATCTTTCTTTGTTTTACATTCATCCTAGTTTTATGCATTCAGAATGGATGTTGAGGCATCCATAGGATTTATCAGATTGCCCATGGTATCCATGACACAAAAATAGTTAAAAATCTCTGTACTAGTGGAACATTTCTAAAGGCAAGCAAGGGGGAAGGGAAGGGAAGGGAGGGGAGGGGAGAGGTATTAAATCACAATTTACCTACATTAAAATAGTGCCAAAATGTACCACCATGGTGCCTCATTTGAAGACTTGAATAAGTTAGATAATTATCATTCCAGGACACAGACTTTACCTATCTAATCCTGCTATTTTATTATTCTACTGAATTATAACACCTTACTAGTTGGAAATAAATATCTTCTTCCAATATGGCACAGAGGTGGCTGACCCTGAATTAATTCTTGAAGACTTTGCCCACAGAATGAAAGCTCAGAAAGGTGTTCCACAATGGGAAGAAGTCAGAAGAGGAGTCAGTGATGGACAGAACATCCTTCATCTGAGGAACCTCTTAGCTATGTTTGAAGAGTCATTATCTGCACCTATAAAATGTACTTCATAGGAATGGTAAAAGGCTCACATGAGACAAAGCCTATAAAGTGCTTTATGAGACACAAAAGGCTAAAATTAGTTATTATTACCAGGCAAGAATTTGGGTCTGGAACTAATTTCTAAAAATTTTTTCACAGCCAACATTCTGGCAAGAGAAACCTATGGTACAAATAACCTAGACAAATAAAATGAAAAGACACCACGAAGGTGATGTAAGGTTCCACAAGAAATTAGGATGAACTCAAATTAAGTAAAACAATGGGTTTCATGGGATTTTTGTCAGGATCCTTAGCTTCAATGGTCCTCTGGTGTCTCCCTAAGAATAGAGACTCAATGATCAAGTGAAATTTCCACCCTATCCATTAAGAGAAAAATCATTTAGGAAATCAAGTTCAATGAACAACTCCC
This sequence comes from Myrmecobius fasciatus, assembly GCA_023553655.1. NCBI lineage: Eukaryota > Metazoa > Chordata > Mammalia > Dasyuromorphia > Myrmecobiidae > Myrmecobius > Myrmecobius fasciatus. Next base: position 201,593 of record JAJPUD010003382.1, on the reverse strand, counting down.
CCCCTCCAACTGCTGATCAGATTGCATCCTGTTCCACACCTGGTTCTTCCTGTAGTCCTGTTGTGAATGCCTTAACACCCTGTAGCACAGCCGGCAGATGTGTCTGAAGGGAGCATGTCGCTGATCTCCCAGTTCCTCCAAACGGAGCATCGGTCCATCTCCACAGTCTGTAAACGGGGCCTGCAGGAGCTTGAAAATCTGTAAAGGAAAGGAGCACTCTCGAGATCTTTGAAAAGTCATGTAGATAACAGAATTTCGTGAGTCAAAAGCAACTGGGCACTATTGAGTATAATATGTTCTACATTCAGTAGCTAGATCATAAATATTTCATCTGTGCATTCATTCAACAAGCACTTATTCAGCTTGTTGACTGATTGTGGAAAGAGAGGTTTTAAGTATCAAATCAAGAGACATTTATTACGTGTGAAGGACTTAGTTAAGCTCTAGGGAAAGGGCAAAGTTAAAGTGATTCATGGCTTCTAACTTCACACAGTTGATAATGCAAATAGCACAATATAATGATTTTAATTTCCCATGATCCCATTTACTACCTGTAAGAAATTAACATTTTCTAAAGGATACTATTTCTCTTTAAGAACTCCCTTTGATTATCACCCACAATTCATCAGTTCCCAGCCTAACCAACTGAGTCAGAAATTATAATGATGGAATGTCTTCTGGTCTGGGGATTATAAGAGGGGAATGAGAGGAAGAGAGATTCATGAAATGGTTGGGAGGAAAAAAGATTTATACCTGAATATCTAATCTACCTCTTGTGAATCTATTAAGTCATTACTTAAATTTATTAGGAAACCTTAGCCCCAGAAATCAGACGCCCTTAGGCCTGAACAAGTCTCTTGAGGGGGAATCACACAACGAATTCTATAGGAAGAATGATCCCATTCATTCTTTACAAACTCTCTCTTGTCATGGAGCCCAGCTGACCTGCTTGAGAATGTTCTGTTCTCTCATCAATTTCTGGCGTTCTCTGTTAGGTTTGGAGAACACTACTTCAAGCACATCTTGACCCGAATTAGTTCCACCAGTGACAAAATAAACTAGATCTTCAAGCAGCTTGGTCACAGATCTAGAGAAGAAACCAGAATCACATATGATCAGAGTTAGAAGGAACCAAAAAAAAAAACATTTAGTCAAACCCATATCTGAGCAGGAATCCCCTTTGTATTATCTCTGATGAGTGGTTATCCCAACGCTGCTCAAAGACCTCCAGTAAAAGGGAACCCATTAAAGCCTCCAAGGGAGCCTAGTTTATTTGTGAAAAGCTCTTAGGGTTAGGGCGTTTTCCTTTATGTTAAGCTTCAATCTTTCTGACATTTCCAACCCCTTCTCTTAATTCTGTCCTCTGGGGCCAAGCAGAACAAGCTAAGACTTCTCCAACACAATAGATGTATTCAAATACTTCAATTCACGTGGCACCTTCATTTTGCCAAACTATAACTTCCTCCAGAAAACCAAAGACAATTTTAAGTACATCAAATGCTTGAGGAGTGTTTGAAATATCTCCTTCTTTCTTCTTCCACGGCTTTTCCAGTCTAAACATTCCTAGTTCCTTTGGTAAGCTAAAGACCTTCAAAGGCAAATATATTACATAATAAAACCAGGAAGCATTAAATAAGTAAGATGTTGTGATACGAGTGTGTATCTATATCTATTTCTATTCTACCAATAAATAGTTTATAGTCATTTCTTTATTATGCACTTGTGGGTTATACAATAGACAAATTATCAGCGACAAAATGTTAATTTCTTCTTTGTCATTAGTTTAGTAACCAAGCTCTTAATTAATAAATCTTTCCCAAAATAGAAGTCTTTCAGAACTGAGGGGAAAAAAAAAGATTACAGAGCTAGAGATTTAGAACTAAAAGGAACTTCAGAAGACAGTTAAATTTGCCTCATTTTACAGATGAGGAAACTAAAGAACAGTATTAAGTGACTTGTCCAATATCACAAAGCTGGGATACAAACTCAGGTGCTCTAGCTTCAAAATTCACTTTCTATTCTACTCTACTGCCTTTCATTACTGAAAATTAAAAGCTGAAATCACCAGTGATTTTTAAGATTTCAAGCATCTGGTGAGAGTCAGTGATCAGGTTCATGAGGAATGGGTAAAAGTCTCTGCTCCCTTTATAAGTAGTTGCAAGACTCCAAGATGGCTCATGAGAAGAGGTCACAAGTGCATCATCATGACTGCATATTCTACCCTACTATACTATAAAAGCCAGTGATTGTAGAAAAGAGAAAAGGCATTTCTTCACTTCCTCATCCCTTTACCTTCTTTCATTCTGTGTGATAGTCCCCTTTTCCAGCTTGCCAGCTATGGATCCCAAAACCTTGCTGGCATCATTGGCAAAGTCCAAATCCCGAACCTCAGCAGGAGACACCGGAACTATGGCAAAAGCTTCCTTGTCCTCCTTTACAGGAGATGTGCCAATCTGAAAAATTCAAGGAAATTCAGGAAACGAAAGGGTTAAGAGGCCAGGCAATGGAATTTCAATTGGCTTAACTATATAAGGAATGGAAATGGCAAAATTTTTCATGGTGTCTTATGTTTAAATATCAATTGGAAATTCAATGGTCTTCAAGTTTATAAGCCAAACTATTGTTAGCAGCCAAAACTGTTCTTAAGACAGGCATGAAAATCCAGGTAATTGCATAAGCTTAAAGACCAGAAGCTAAACTAAATAGTCTTATTATTTCTAAGCTCTGAGCTTGCTTCATTTCAGGTCTCTCTGCTGAGAATTCTTTGAGAGAACTCTAGTTAGGCCATGCTCAAGTTGGTCATGAATCAACAAAACTTGACAGGTTGGTATGTTTCCCTTCTGGACACAATGAAACCTTTTCAGGAGGGATCAACCAAAGACCCAGCAGCCAAGTTCCCAGACTTACTTTAAGCATCACCGGTTTTTCTTCTTCCTTGTCAATGGGGATATTTGTGCTGTGAACCCAGGTATTAGTGCACAGGTGTCTGAGCCTGACATAGGAGTTCCTAAAGGCAAACAAGAATTTGGCATTTGGGGGCATTTTAGGTCATTTTTTGTAATCATCATGTTTCAAAACATCCCAGCTGTCCCCTCCCTAAAAGTAAATGCACAAAAGATAATTAGGGGGTTTTGTTTTGTTTTGTTATTATTGTTTTTGGTGGTTGTTTTTGTATATGGATACATTGCAATACATATTTTTTTTTTAAAAGCATCTAGTCTCACCAAGTGTTCAATATCTGTTAATTTAGGATAATGGTTAATTTGTTTGGCCCAATTTACAATCTTTTCAAATTCTTAGACCTGGCATATTAAAGTGATCAATATCCACGATAAGTATTCTAGTATCAACTTCTTAAACCCCATAGACTTTTTTTTTAATCAACAGAACTATATCTCCTCAAATTAAACAATTATTTATTGAGTGATTTATATGTTAAGCATAAATATGAATGCAGGATATGGAAATACTAAAGGAATAGTCTCTGTTTTTAAGGACTTGAGTTAGCTGCACTAATAGTAACAATGATATTATAAGGTGATAGTAAGAATCTGTTCCCCAGGGAAACTTTCTTTAAATATTTAAATGGATATGTCATCTTACTGACTGAAGAAAGAGGCAATTTCCAACACAATCATGTTTGTGTGAGTCTCATGCACATTTCTAACACTTAGCAAATTTTCTCATCAGGAAGGTAACCAATGTAGCACTAAAGTCATCTCTCCTTCTTGCCTTAAATTCTCATTGTTACATAATTCTTTGATGACATTCTTTATGCTTTTTTTTAAATCCCTTGTGATTATTTGTTGCATCCTGATCACATCCACCTTGAATTTTTCCTCTATATAATATTCACATTTAATTCTTTAGAATCAATGCTACTCTGAGTACCTCTTCCAAAGCATAACACTAGACAAATGATAAAATAGATCTTTCTCTCTCATTGGTCTCTTTTTTATTGGTCAAGTATTCTTCATCTCTGAACTGGACCACAGCAATCCCCTCCTAGTCAATCCCTTCCCATTCCCAGTCTCTCCTCCATCTTACTGACAGAAAAGTCTTCCTAATGCAGATCTAATCACATTCTACCTCTGATCAAAAAGGTCCTGCATTTCCTCATTGCTTGCCAAATAAAAAGCCTGACATCCAGGGCACCCCCTTTAATTTGATTTCAGCTTTATCTCCCACCAATCTCCACAAAATAGACAATGCTCCAGACAACATGAAAGAGTTTTTCATTTTGGGCCCCTCTTCATTCTACTGCTGATCCCTGAAACATCTTCTACCAACCATGTCAACTTACTGAGGTTCTATCTTTTTTTTTCAACATCATATGAAATGTCACATCTTCAGGAAGTCTTTTGGATCCCCCCTCCTTTTTTTTTTTTTTTTTTTTGTCAAAAGTGATTGCTTGCTTCTTGGATCACTAGCAGTCTTTATCACTAGACTGTCAGGTCCTAAGGGCAAGTATTTAACATACCTTTTTGTAACATCTTTGGTTCTTAAATACATTTGTTCTGCATATAGCTGGCATTTCCTAAATTTTTATGCTTAATGTGAAAAGAAAAATAGAGCCCTCCCTAATATATCTCTTTCCCCCCAAAAGCACAACAAAACTAAAATCTCATAGCTAGTATATTCATTAACATCCTTAGTACAGTTCACTGAGCCATTCAGCATTTCCAACATACCATTCCCAAAAACATTTTCTTTCCTATTATTTCTTCATTTGGTTGACAGCACCCAATGAGAAAAGGGGAAGGAAGATGAGAGTAAAAACCACAAACAATGAGTATATTCAATCTGAATTAGTTTCATGTGTTTTCCTGACCTTGGCACTTCCTAACTAGGCCCTTTAGATTTTACATGTTTGAGGTGTGATTACTGAACATATATATGAAGATGGAGAGGGCAAAATCAGACTGAAAATCAGAAAAAATAATGTTTCCAATCTTAGCTCTGCCATGATTTCTTATGTGACTTTAGGGAAGTCACTTCTTTCTCATCTATAGAGGAAGGAGGCTGTACTAGGAAATTACTAAAGTCTCTTCTGACTCAAACTCTATGGCCCTTTCTTCCAAAGGACAAAGGGAAAATACTGGTCTTTCCTAGGAAAATCTGGATATATAGTTTTTCATTCTACAATAGTGGTTGGTTTAAGAGATGACAAAACAATGCAGCTGTCAAAGCACTAGACTGGAGATGAGAGACTTGAGCTCTTGATTTTTTGCCATTTGATATTGGTCAGATCACAATCTTTCTTGCCTCAGTTTCCTTATCTGTAAAAACAGAAATGATATAGTCTGCTCTGCTGCCCTCAAAGGGCTACTGAGAAAAGGCAAATGAGAGAATGTACAGGGAAGCAGTATGTAAATTTGGAAGTTCCACACCAACCTAGAGGAAAAAGGGACCACTATTAAATCAGGTTCCAAGCACTGACTCCTAAAAGGGAGGGTTTTTTCTTTCATACCTTGGAACAAGACTATCACCCCCTCGCAAAGTGGTAGGATCTAGCTCGAAAATGGAGGAGATATCATTTCCTTCAGGAACAGAGACCAGGGAGTACGCCATCTTTTCTTGGGCGTTTCGTAGCCTGCTTCGTGATGTGTCCTGATCAGAGTCCATCTGAGGAAGAAAATTCATGAGAAAGTCAGAGAAGTGATTTGCCAAAGGCCACATGTACTAAAAGCATCCTCTAAGGCTAGAAGAATATCAGGTACCAAGAAGAATGACTTTGAATGCTAGGAGCTGGCAGAAACTACACCTCTGTTTCAAAAAGGTCGTAAAAGTTGACAATTAGCACTTTGGCCAAAAAAGTTATGCAATGCTTTTAAATCACCCTTGGTTGGATAAACACTTCTGGTGTTTCATGAAAGTAATTCCACCGGTGATTAAAAAAAAAAAAAAAAAAAAAAAAAAAAGGAATTTGGTTCCCTTAAAGAGACCAGCCAGAAATCTAAAAGTGTTTAAGAGGTTCAATTCATTTGAGAATTTTGTTCTGACTGGGGGTCCACATCGATCCTATTAAAAGAACAATCTATTTTTTTACAGAAGAAATATTCAAGCTAAGAGTAATCTGAATGTGTCTATAACAAATGTTCTTTAGAGAAAGTTCAGATTCTAACTCATCCACTTACTTTGTGTATTATTTGGGACAATTCACTCATTATCTTTTCTAGATACGTTATTCCATCTGCAACATGAAGGGGTTAAATTCAACAGCTTCTAAAATATCATTCTATATATTGGTAAACAGTATAGATTATAAAATTGGATAGGTCCAGTTCATTCAAAGGCTGACATGGCCTTGTACTGAAACATTACAAATCTAAGTTAGCAAGAAGCCAAAAATTTCTGAGAACAAAGGATATTAAACAACCTGGGCTTTTTGGAGAGGTTATAAAATCTCCTCTTAAGGAAGTCTTTCAAAAACAGATCAGATGGGCAGCTAGGTGACGCAGTGGTTAGAGCGCCAGCCCTGAAGTCAGGAGGACCTGAGTTCAAATTTACTCTCAAACACTCAACACTTTCAAGCTGTGTGACCCTGGGCAAGTCACTTAACCCCAACTGCCTCAACAAAAAAGCAAAAAAAAAAAAAAAAAAAAAAAAAAAAAAAAAAAAACAGATCAGATGCTTATCTGCCCGAGTTATTTCAAATTTTCAAGCAAATCTTGACAAGAGGCTTGGTTTTTCAAGATCCTTTTTGTTCCTGTGATTCTATATGGGCTTGAATTTCCCCTGCTAGTGAGGTATAAGAAAAATGCCTTAACAGTCAGCAGTTTCAGATATTTGGTGACAAACTCCACCTAGAAATTATAAGTTTTTCAGTTTTCCTAATCCTTTTGTCTTGGACTGAACCTTTGTCCTCCAACAACAAAGAAAACAAACAAGTTAAAAGATAACCACAACAAAGGAGCCAGATTCCTCCTTTGAGGCTCAATATCTTTGGGAGTAGGCTCCTCAAGGTTTTGCCTTTTTCATTAAAAAAGTCTTAAGTACTTTTGTTTCACCACCACTACCCCTGAAACACATTCAATATCTAAAATTTGTCACTCTTCCTCCTCATTTTCTCCCTCATACTTTTTAGTGACCAACTGAACCAAACCCCAGTTGGCCTATGTTGTAGAAACCGTACATAGTCCAGGACCCACAACAGATTATGAAAATGTCAGTCAGGCAGGACTGATCCTGACTGGATGGAGTCTGTTATAGCTCACATAACCTCCAAAGTATTCCACACATCCTTTCAGACCCAAACTCTGCAATGGCCACTAAACAGAGGAATATGGCCAAGTCGTGGCCTGGTGACTAAAACTTCAGAGAAACATATGAGAAGGTCAAAGAGAACCTGAGGTTGCAAGAAGGCAGCTCTGTCCAGATCTGAGCTACTCATACTTTCCTGACATCTTGGTCCAAAGTAGGCAAACTAGCTCATAGCCATGTTGATGTGCAGGCTACTTTTGCCATCTAGTGGGCAAATAGCAGAAATCAAGAGGATCAACCCCAAACACTAAAAGCTTTCCCATTTCTCCTTTTTAAATGAATGGTTGGAAGGTACCATTAAATAAATAATACCAACCACTAAGGGAAATACAACGCATCCAATAAGAAATTAGCAGGGGGAAAAGTTAAGAGCAAAAGTAAAACAGAGCGAAATATTCTTACACTTGTCATTTCCCAACTTTTCTGTTCTGCTAACAGGACCCAAGTTAGCAGAAAAGTGAGTTAAGGAGTGAATATATTATCAATGCAGGCAATTTCCTGAGGCAGGAACAGGGATTGGTGTCTCATGGTGGTGGCAGTGAGCTATCTCAGTCTCAAAGCCCTCATGTTATCCTTCTCGTACCGGTTTTGAGAAATGTCCAAAATAATGAAACTCTGAGTTCTACGTAAGTATATCCATAGCCAATGTCACAGACACCATGCCCTCATCCTACCTCTGCCAAGGAGAAGATAATTCTCACTTACCAATGCCAGGATTTTTTTGCCTCAGATCAGCTACCCTTATAATTCAAACTTCAACTAAAATAACTTAAAAGTACAATCATGAAACCAGTTAGTAATACTTTATATAATCATAATGAATGGGCAAACATCAGGATTTTCTAAAAGAAAAATTAAGTATATTATAGAAACTAGAGACTAGTAAACCTGATATTGAACCCAGAAAATTTCTAAAAATAAATCATTAAATATAGTTTCTAACCACTTAGATGGAGAAAAGGTGATCACTAAGAATTACCATGGGACTATTCCTACAACATCATCCATACATATTTGGAAAAGAGAGAGAGAGAGAATATGTGTGTGTGTATTATATATATATATACATATGTATATATATGTATATATATATATATAATAAACATATATATGTGATACTTAATCTGCATAAAGTTTGTTACTTATTTATTAGACTGAGTCATGCTGTATCTTTTGCTGTACCTAACATCACATTAGTAATGCTTAGGGCACATATGGATTCATGGATTATTGAACCAACAATTTGTCCCCCCCCCCCTTAACCTATGTTAGGAGTCTATAATTCACAGGATTGAAATTATCAGTAAAATAAAAAGACTTGGGCAGCTAAGTGGCGCAGTGGTTAGAGCACCAGCTCTGAAGTCAGGAAGACCTGAGTTCAAATCTGGTCTCAGACACTTCCTAGCTGTGTGACCCTGGGCAAGTCACTTAACCCCAATTGCCTCAGCAAAAAGCAAAAAAAAATAAATAAATAAATTAAAAAAAAAGACTTAGGGATTTTAGTTCGCTACAAGCTTAAAGAATAAACAATAATGTAGGGGCATCTAGGTGGCATAGTAAATAGAGCATTAGCCCTGAACTCAGGAAGATCTGAGTTCAAATTTGACCTCAAACACTTAACACTTCCTAGCTGTGTGACCTTACACAAGTCACTTAACTCCAATTGCCTTAGCAAAAAAAAAAAAAAAAAGAATAAACAATAATTTATAGCTATTTTAAAAAATGTAATGGAAATCATCTTTTTAATAGAACTATAGTGGTCAGATCAAAAGAGTTAATAGTCCTACTACATGTTTTCCTAATCATACCACATCAGGAATAATATTTTTAGCTATAGGAACCAACATTAAAGAAAGGCAATGGAAGCCAAAGAACATGCCAAAATAGGTACCTGGAATGGTGAGAGGTTTACAAACCACACTATATAAAATAATGGCTGAAATAATTAAAGCTGTTCAATACAGAATTGAAAAAAATTAACTAAGGGAATACATAATAATTCTTGTCATATGCATCTGAAGGGTCATCATATGAAAGAGGCAGAAAATAGTATGTGTAGCTATATAAGGCAGAATTGGGACCAATGCTTGAGAGGTTAAAGGGGAGAATTTAGCTAATCTCTCAAACATTGGTCCTGATTCTGCCTTATATAGAAGGATGACTTAAAAGTACTTTAGAGAAGCAAATGAATGTAATTGGCATTTTATTATACTGTAAATAAAAATCAACAAGAAGCATCATTTCATGGAATATTTTGTCATGCCATCTTACCAGTGCTTATGATGAGCATGAGCAAAAAAAATACTATGAAGATAATGCAAGAACATTCTATGAAGAATTGGGCAATATCTTTCACTTTAAATAAACATAGGCCTTGATCAATGACTGCAATATAAAAATGATCGAAGTAAAGGATGGTAAAAAGTACAAAGGAAAACATGACCTATATCTGAGAACTCAAGAATCTAAATCCTCGTGAATTGTTCAGAATCCTCATGCCTCTATCTATGTTCTTTCAAAACAGAGATGATAAGCACTGGGTCTGCCAAACACCAGAAGGAATAAAGAAACTGACTCAATATTCAGAGTCAATAAACAACTGACCAATGATGTGAAAATCACAATAGAATATGTTATTTGTTTGTAGTTTGCCCATTAGGCAGTTAGATCAATGTTCAGAATCTTTGTAAAAAAAAAGATATTGTGAGAAATTTTAACAACTTTAAACCAACCTATTCAAATAAATTATCAATGTCAAAAAAATAGGAAATAGAAAAAGACAGAGATACTGACCCTGATTATCATGGGGCTGGTAAAAAGATGGCTAGAAAGTTAGGGAAATCTGGTTGGAGTGGTATTCTGATGCAGTAGATAACCTGAAGCAATCAAGATTGCAGAAAGTTAGGGGAGGAGAAGGAGAGCTAAGTTCTCCAGGGCATGATCTTTGATCAAATAGCAAGACATCTCTCAAGTAGATAGAAGGGCAATGAAGTGAAGAATAGCTATAATCAGACCTGGATACCTGGATACAAACCAATGAGAACAGTCACTTATAGAGATCAAAAGATAAAGAGGTAAAAAAGGAGAGATGGTTCCTAATCCAGACAGTAAATCCACTGGCTAGAAAGTGGTCAGAAAGTGAAGTGTAAGAAGTAAATTTAATTCTCTTTAATGAGATCTGTGATTACCCAGAAGAGCTTCACCATTCACTCATAGAAAACAAAGTAGATTAAAAACGCCTGTTGTCCAAATAGTGACATGTAGATGGGATAGTTAGGCCAGGGAGTCATTACAAGTCAGTTCATCTGTCTGACCAAGGTATATCAGATGGACAATAAGAGGCAATAAAATGGGCTACATTAGAATGAGCTGAACTGCATTTGGGAAACTCGGTGATGCATTTAATGATCCTGAGCTTGTCCCTCAAACCAGTCTTGCTAACAAAAATGTTCTGCCAGCAATGTTGCATGGTTATAAATTATAGAATCCTTGCTCCCCAAACAATCAATTGTAGGTGACTTAAAGTGTAATGGAGAGATATGTGACAAATGCATGTAAAAGGCAGGAGTCTATTTGTAATTGTGATTCCTTGCACAAGAAGCAGCATAAAAGACTTCAAAGAGGAAATGATGATTGGAAAAATTGGTAGGAGTGTGAAGAATGACAAATGGATATCCCTAGTACTATCATAGTGGTCTTCCAAATGGATAAGACCTAGAGGAAAACCTTCAGCATAGTAGGCAAATCCTCTCTGTAGGGAGCTACATGAAAAGGTTGCCACAAAATGAGAAGATATAATCTCCACTGATAAAGGGAGCACTTACATCACTGAGTTCATAGATTCAGTAAAGTATGGTATAGTGGGAATGTTATTATAGGAATTCCTTTCATTTAAGAGCTGGGCTAGATGACCATTGAGATTCCTTAAATACCATGATTTCAGGAAGTAATAAAGTAGCCAAAAAGGAAGCCACTGCTTCTTTTAGCAATAAAAAGCTAGTGGTATATTCTAAGAAACCCTAAAAATATATATATCAACATTCCCCATGCTATTAAACTAATTATAATGTGGATGCAACTTGTCCAAATTACGTATTTTTCTTTTTTTTGAAGCTACAAGAACCAAAATCCAACTTCCCCACATCCCACAAAAAAAGGATTTAACACTCCTGATCACTTAATACATTCCAATGTCCCCTTTCCAATCCTTCTTAGCAAACAACACTAATAGCCATTTAAAGTAACTGTACTCAAACACCACAGACAATTGGAAATATCATCTATACTAGAGACAAAGCATCAATCTGCAACAGCATGACTAAACTAAAACAAAGAACAAGTTATCCATTTTCTGGCAACAGAAGGCATACTCCTAAAACTGAAGGATATCGATTTGGACTATCAGGTGTTCTTTGTCTAACAGGACAATTTCACAGTCACTAATTCCAGAACCAGAACCAGGGGTAGGTAATTTGCCATATCATCACTCTGCATCCATTTCCTTATCTATATAATGAGTACATAAGATTCAAATTAGAGAATACACGGCCAGTCTTTCCCAAAGAACTCATGACTTTTCTTTTCTAGGAGAGGTAGCAAGATACTTTGATTAACCAACCTGAAATAAAATCATGAGCAATAGTGTCCAGTATGACATTTTGAAGAATACTAAGTCTACCCAGGGGACAGACATCAGATCCAAATTTTCCCTTTCATTCAGGTCCAAATTGTCCATTTCCTAATAATCCTAAAATAAAATAAAAAATCCAATTTCCTAATAATTCCTACAGATTCAGAAAACCTGAGTTAGTTCCAGGGCTTACGGTCATGCCCTCCTAGATAAAGACAAGAAGTGGCTCTTGCCCATACTTACTGAGGATTGAAACTCCAGGCACTCTTCCTCATAGTCAGGGTCTACCTGATGAAAAAGAATCATTAGGAAGTTTAAAAATCCATCACTTTCTCAGGCTCCTGGTCCCACTTTTACAAGGCTTCAATGCCTGCAAACAATATTAGAAAAACAAGGAACCTCTTTCTTCCCTTCTACAAAACCAGCATGCCACAACTACAACACACAAGATACACGAGCACAACACACACATTACAAGTGACTTCTTGCCAAGTAGTTGGCACTGAGGTCTGGACAGAAGGACTGCAACTAACTGAAGGAATATCAAAGTGATAGCCTCAGATAAAAGTCTGATAGAAATCTAACCAAATCTTCAGAAAGTAACTCTAAGAAATCCCTTTTTACTAGAATTTAAGCTATAATCCCTTCCAGCAAGAGCTATCTTTATCTTGGTACACTTCTCTTGGCAAACCATTGTAATCAAAATTCTACACAGCCAGTTAGAAATTCCTTAGAGTCATATTTGAAATTTCAAAGAAGGTTTTTAAATTCTCAACTCTTAAATATTTGTTTAAAAAGAAATAGAATCATAGAATAAATCACTCAAGTCTCAGACCTCCTAAAGAGCTTGGAACTTTTAAGTTCCACATTCTTCAGGTCTGTCGAAGCAGAATGCTGATTCACCCACTTGTCAATAACACCAATGCAAAAGTCAACAGAAGTCTTCTGACATGCTTCATGGAGCTACTATGAATAAATCTCAACATCTGCCACACTGCAGGAAGTCTCCTTAATTTAATGAATAAATTAAAAAGCAAATTCCTTTTGTCCTTCACTGTTAAATCTTGCCTTTAAAACTCTTAGCAGCCATTTGAGATGAAGTCATTTTCCTAAAATTTGACTTTAACTTTACTAAAAAAAGTCAGCCTCATCTCTATCGTCTCAATGCACCAAATGACCAGGTTTCTTTATTTGAAACCAAAAAGATTTAGAAGGTACTTTCAATTTTTTTCTTCTTGTAGGAGACTTCACCAAAATTATACTGGCTCTCATAAACTAATATATACTTATAAATTTTCTGTTCTTTCACATTTCTGGAATACTCATGTTAAGTATCTATCTATAAGTCAACTCATAATCATTCCCAAAACAGGGTGTGGAATATGATCGTATTTGACAAAATAGACAAATAAAATCCAATGATAAACCTAAAATTTCATTTGAAGGTTAGTTTCTAAAATTCTTTTTTCATCAAATCTTAATCAAGGTATGAACAACTAAACAAACAAACAAACAAAAAGGATTTTTACTACCTTCCTTACTACGTCTTCCAGTAGAAGTATTAATAAGCACTCATAGGAAGTGGTTAAGGAGGAAAAGTAAGGAGGCAATTCACAAATCAGATGGTTAGCATGGAACGATATTGAGTTAACCGTACTGGCCATATGATGAAAGGAGGGTGACAGAACAAGGGGAGATAACCAGGACACGGGTGGCACCTTACCTCTGCTGCTAAGTAATGCCCAGTAGCAAGATGTTTGAAACGAAAGAGACTATTCCAGTATCCTGCTCCACCACGGCATGGGTCATGTTGTACCACCTGGCAAGAGGAGTGGTACATGTTAAAGAAAATTTAATGCATTTATAAAATCAATCTGACACATTTAAATGGCCATGAAGACTAGTTAAATAAATGATTATCTTTCAACAAGTCTTTTGTAAGTCTAAACTTATAGGAAAAGTTAAATAATGTTTCTTCAAGATACAAACTGAATCAACTGGTTAACGGAATGAAATTAATATAAAAGTCCAATTCATATCTTGGAAAATATGAAACATCTCTACAGAACTGGAAATAAATATTGACATATAATCAAAAGACATGAATTCAAATTTGACTTGGGACATTCATCTACCACAGGAGAAGCATTTAATTTTTGCCCACCTCAATTCCTTCATTTGTAAAATGATGATGATGATAGCACCTTCCTCACAAGATTATTGTGAATATCAAATGAGAAATCTGTAAAATGCTTTGCAAATCTAAACAGTACTATATGAGTACTATTTATGATTACTATTTAGCTATAATAATAGCAATATTAAGAAAGAATAGAGAGACAGTGACAAAGGTAGACAGAGAAAAACTCTCACAGATGCTCATTCAAGAGGTGAATAAATGAACAAATTATGACATATTAATGAATCTGATGAAGATTGTTATATCATAAAAAACAACAAAGATAAGGCATTCAGAGCAATATTGGAGCATGAAGAATTGGTACCACAAAAAGTATCATATACAATGACCCCAATAATGCAAGTGAATACTATAAGGCTGTTCATCAACCAAACATGTGGCAACCACTACAGAACGAAATGGGAATTACAAACATAAAAGTGAGTGGGACAGCTAGACTGGTGCAGTAGATGGAGCAGTGGCCCTGATCTGAGTTCAAATCCTATCATATTTAATAATTCCTAGCTGTGTGACTGAGTAGTTCGCTTAATCCCAAATGCCTTGCAAAAAAACAAACAAATAAACATAAAAGTGAAAGAATCTCTGCCCTCAAAGAGCTTGCAGTCTGTGAGGAGGATTCAACATATTACTAGCATATTGGTCCTATAAAACAGATGATTAAAGGGCAGAATGTTGCATCTGCTATCAGGGTTCATGGATTTCTTTAATTATTTAACTATTTATCACTGCAAACGTATCAAAAATTATTAATACGTAAAATAAATGACATCAATAAAACTTTTTTAAAAGGAAAAATGCAGAGATGTAGAGTAAAGGAGGATTATTTTTTAGCAATCCTTCTTCCATTCCTTATGGCTTACCTCAACCTCCCACAAGGCTTTGGAACTGGTTGCAGAAGTGGCTGATTGTCTCCCAGTGGTCCTCAAGAAGACATGTTGTTTCTTTCTATGCTCATCACAGGTCAGAAACTTCTCTTGTTCTGCATGGAACAATCTGACTACGTCACCCTAATGAGGAACACACATGGGAAAAAAAGAAGCTCTGACTCAGCAGATACAAGATGTTGAAAATACAGGGAAATTCCATTGGATGCCTTGAACCTACCCCTTTTAATATGTCATCTTTGTTATCGCTCCATTTCATGAAGAGGACGATTTTCCAGCTGGTGTTGCAATTGACAGAATTGACCTGGAAAACAAATGATTAGGCTGACATGGTGTTCGGTCAGGTAGGTCAACTATCATATGCAAGAACCCTTTTATTAAGTTCATTAAGTCCTCCTTACTGCACAGCAGATAAAACTGAGACTGGGGAGGGGGGGTCTGGAAAGTCATCAAGGATCCAAACACCTTCAGAGTCAAGGCGTAGTTATATACTGTTAACCAAGGCAATGACATTCTGTGGGAAGGAGAGCAACATCCAAACAGTATCTAGCACTACCATGCTTTTGCACCCCTGATGGAGGTGAGCCTGCTGTGGCTCACAGGCCAAACTCTTGAAACTGTTACTTGGTCTAAAGATCTCTTATTAAAGTGAAGTGACCAGAACCAGGAGAACATCTTACATAGTAATTTTGTAAGGATGATCAACTACAAAAGACTTGCCTATTGTGACTGAAACAATGATCTAAGACAGCCAAAAGGACCCAAGATGAAAAGTGCTATCCATCCCTAGAAAGAAAACTGATGAACTATGAATACAGACTGAAGAATACTTTTTTCACTTTATTTTTCTTGTTTTCTCATGGAATTCTTTGCAACATGGCTAGGAGGAAATTATATTTTGCATGACTTTAAGATGTATAATCAATATCATGTTGCTTTGTCTTCTCAGGTTAGAGGAAGGCAGAAAAAGGAGAGGATTTGAAAATCAAAAAAAAATTTTTTAACAAATGACAAAACTAAAAAGAAACATAATTGGGAAATATTTAATGAAATAAATAAAACTATAATAAAAAAATAAAGCTAGGAACCAAAAATAAATAAATAGTAAATATCTCTTGTTAGCAAATGTACCAAACCTCTTGCTTACCAGTCATAAAGGAAAGGAATAAGCATTTTTATAGTGTCAACTATGTACCAGGAACTAAGCTAAAAGCTTTAAAATTTTTTTTTGAACAAATATTAGATCTTTTGATCCTCATAACAACTGAGAGGTAAGTGTTATTGTTCTCTCCATTTTACATCTGAGGAAACTGAGACAAACAGAAGAAAACAATTTTCCCAGGGTCACCTTGCTAGTACAAATGTTTGAGGGTCCAGAATTCTATCTGGTAGATATCACCTCTCTGTCTCTAGGACAAGCCTAAGAATTAGAACTTCTATTCTGAGAGAATACAGATTAACATACTTGTAACTCAATTAACATGTGACTATTGACAGGTCAATTCTCTTCCATCTTAAGACTTAATTCTTTTAAACTTTCAACCGAAACAATTCTTTCAAGCTCAATTTTCTTGTTTTTCAAATGAGAACAAGAACATAACCTTCTTGGTAGGGCTCTTGTGAAGATCAAAGGATATAGAAGTTAGAGAGCTGTGTTTGGAGTCAGGAAGATTTGAGTTCACGTCCAAGTATTTAAGCACTTAATAGCTCTGTGAACCTGGGCAAGATACTCTGTGCCTCAGTTTTCTCATTTGTAGAATGTTAGACTTAGTTTCAGCCACCTCTAAGTCTGTCCAAGTCTCTCTGGAAAGTGGATAGTAAACTTTAAAGTGCTCTAGAAAAATTATCTATTCTTATGCTAATAATATAACTGTTTTTACAGCATTATAATTATTGCTATGAGTTTAATTACTGGGCTTCAGTTTCCATGCTTTGTAAAATGAGAGGGCTGCACCTGATCTCTATCTGATGTTCCTTCCAGTGGTAACATTCTATAATCCACAGCTAGCCAATGTATCTGTTGCAGGATCACAGTTGAGTATTTATTGTTATGGCTCTTACCTCATTGCAGCCTGGATTGTCCACTAGCTGGTGACTGCTAGCATGAAGAGGTTGTCCAGCATTGACGGGATTCAGAACCACTTTGTCCCCAATGACAACCTAGAGAGAAGGCACATGTCTTCAGAAAGACGGAGGTGAAGGGTACAGCCTACATAGTTTCTTTGCTCCCAGCTGTAAAGGGGTAAAGGCTGTAAAAATCTTTTCATAATGTAGAGTTCACAGAGAATGGTACAAGGTCCAAGATGGTCATTGGACAGATGGACATTGGGCATATTCTATAGGTCAATATACTAAAAAACCCCATTCAGGAGGAAAGTAAAATATAATGGAACAAAAGATATTTGACCCAGTTTAGACAAACTCTTCTCTATTTCTGATGTTCATGGACCATCAGAATCAACTGAAGGAATTTTGAGCTCTTTAACCTGGAGAAGAGAGAATTTAGTAGAGGGAGAGGGAGGAGAAATCATGTTATCTTTAAGTATTTGAAGGATCACATATATAAAGGAAGCTAGTCTTGTTCTTGGTCCCAAAGGGCAGAAGTAGCAATAATGACTGTAAGTTGAAGAGAAGAAAATCTAAGTTCAACATAACTCTGCCAAACATAGCAAGTTCCCCTTCACCACAGAGGGATTTTTTTCATCAAATATAGCTTGGACAAGATGACCCTCAAGGTCCGTTCCAGTTCCAAAATTCTGAGACCATCCTGAGGGTTCCATCATTTAATGGATGGCACAGAGTTATTAAGACCTTAAATAAACAGAAGATTCCAAAACAGGTTCTTAAATCTCAGACGATCATATATTTCTAGATCTGGCAATATAGTATTTGTGCCACAGAAAAATGAGGTAAACTGTCCAAGCTCACTCAGCTAGTAGGCAGAAGAGCTAGAATTCAAACTGAGGTATCCTAATTCCAAATGTAGCATCCTTGCTGCCTCTCTAACATCTTCTAAGATAGTTCCTACATAGAGGCATGGAAACAAAATAATTTACCCAGTTAGTAAATGTCCAACATTTTATAAGCCTTAAAACAGACAACAGACAATTACTCCATTTTGGAAGACCTAGGAAGTGTTTCCCTAGGTTGAGTTTATATTTTCCTCTCTTCAGCTTTCAGTCATTGCTCTTACTTCAGCCCTTTGAAGCTAATAACAAGACCAATTCCTTTCCCATAAGCCAGTCCTTCAAATATTTTTCAAAAAGCTGAATTTCTAGTGCGTGGAGTCAAGATGGTGGGGACTCACCTGAGCTCTTCCCTAAATCCTTCAAAAATCTTTAAATAATGATTCTAAACATTAAATTCTAAAGCAGTAGGACCCACAAAAAAGACAAGAGTTGAATAATTTTCCAATCCAAGACAACTTAGAAGATTGACAGAAAAGATCTGCTGAACCAGGATGAGACTGGAGCTCAGTCCAGCCTTCCCTGTGCCAGGACAGATTGGGTCCCAGAAAAACAGGAACATTCCTTAGGGCAACTGAATCAATGGCAGCAGTGGTGGTTTTCAGATCTACAGATGCCAAAGACAACTTATAACTCATAAAAACTTTCTCATTATTAGGGCATCAGAAGAAATATACAGAGACAAAGGAAGGTTTAAATTGAATGTGAAGGGACGATATCTAAAAAAGATAATATTAAGGGATAAAAGAGGAATATACTGGGAGAAAGGGAAAGGAAGAGTAGAATAAGGTAGATTATCTTACATAATAGTCAAGAAAAAGCTTTAAAGGATTATGGTGGAAGAGGTGGAGGGGGAGTGACTATCTTACTCTCATTAGAATTGGCTCAAGGAGGGAATAACTCAATTGGATATGGAAATCTATCTGATCCTACAGGAAAGTAGAAGAGGAGGGGGACAAAATAAGGTGGGGAGTGGTAGGGACAATAGATTGGGAGAGAGGGTAGTCAGAAGCAAAAAATTTTGAGGGAGGGGTAGCTAGGTGGCACAGTAGATAGAGCAACAGCCCTGAAGTCAGGAGGACCTGAGTTCAGATCTGTCTCAGACACTTAACACTTCCTATCTATGTGGCCCTGGGCAAGTCACTTAACCCCAACTGCCTCAGCAAAAAACAAAAAAACAAAAAAAACAAAAAAAATTTTTGAGGGACACAGTGAAAGGAGAGAAAGAGAGTAGAATAAAGGAAGGAATACAGTTAGCAATAGTAATTGTAAAAAAAAAACTGAATTAAGTTTCTCTGATAAAGGCCTCATTTCTCAAACATACAGGGAACTGAGTCAGTTTACAAAAATAAAAGTCATTTCCACCTAAAAATATTCAAAAGATATGAACAGTTTTCAGATGAATTAGTTATCTAGAACCTAAAGAAAAAATGCTCTAAATATTGATTTGAAAAATGCAAGGTGAAGCAATTTTGAGATACTACCTCATACCTATTAGATTGGCTAATAGGACAGAAAAGGAAAATAACAAATATTAGAAGGGATATGAGGAAAATGAGATATGTTCACTGTTGGTGAAAAAGTGAACTGACTCAAGCATTCTATAGAGTAGTTTGGAACTGTGTCCAAAGGAGTATAAAACCACAATATATCCTTTAACAAAGCAATATCACTATACTGGGTCTCTCTCCCAAAAGAGATAAAAAACAAAAAAAAAAGGAATAGGATCCATATGTACAAAAATATTTGTAGCAGTTCTTTTCTGGGGGCAAAGAATTGGAAATTGAGGGGAAGTCTATTAATTGGGGAATGGATGAACAAGCTGCTGTATATGATTGTGATGAAATACTATTGTGCTTTAAGAAATGATGAGCATGATGCTCTCAGAAAAACCTGAAAGACTTCCATGAGCTGATGCAAACTGAAATGTATTGTGTACAAAATAACAGTGATGTTATAGGATGATCAGCTGTGAATAACCTGAGCATTCTCAGCATTATAATAATCCAAGACAACATTGAAGGACTTAGTTATGATAAAAACAATGCTATCCATTTTCAGAGAAAGAACTGATGGTAGCTGAATGTAGATTTAAGTATCCTTTTTTTACGTTATTTTTCTTGAAGGTTTTTTTTGGGGGGAATCTAAGTTTTCTTTTATAATATTATTGTAAAAATGTTTTGCATGACTACACTTGTATAACCCCCAACTCATATTGAATTGCTTGCCTTCTCAATGAAGGGGGATGAGGAAGCAGCAAAGGAATGAATCTAGGACTCAAAGTTTTAAAAACGAATGTTAAAAATTGTTTTTAAATGTAACTGGAAAAAATAAAATTCTAAATATATGAAAAAATTTTAAAAAAAAAGCTTCATGCCTCCTCTCTGTCCCCCTACCTAATCTTTTCATTGCATTTACTGCCACCAAAGATAGGTTAATCCAAATTTACTGCTGTTAATCAAGGCAAAGCTTTCCAGCTGATCACTATTTTCAGTGACATATTTTTCAAAGAGAAGCTCATGCATCTCTTCTCCCCTTGACCATGATGAATTGGGATAATTCTATGAAAAGCCCCCAATAGAATTTCAGGGATCTGAACAGGAAAACAAGAAGTCTCCCAGGAAAGGCTGTCTTTGCTCCTCTCCTAGAACAAGAATTAAATCTATTCTTTAGAAGGTCATGTTTCTTGTCCAGATTTTGGCAGGCACATGAATCACCAGGGTCTGACCAAGACAGCAACCAAAAGAATTCTTTCTGATAAGTCTGGGGGAAGGGGTCTGAGAAGGGAAGCACAAAAAGGAGACAGAGGGCTAATCAAAGGAAAGATTTTACCAAGAGACAACTAAATTGGTAGCATAGTGGAAAGTGGACTTGGAATCAGTGTCAGATACCTAATGTGTGACCCGGTACAAGTCATTTACCATTTCAGGGCCTCAGTTTCCTTGTTTGCAAAATGAAGGGACCAGACTCAGTGTTATTCCAGCCTCAGACCCATGACTCTATAAAATTCTACATTCCAAGAAACCCCTTTGTTTCTATCTGCAAAGGTTCCTTTTTAAAAAGTGAAGGCAGGATTCTATGGTGATTTTTTTTTCCGCAGAGCATCAGCTTGTCTGAAACAGAATCCACAACATCACAGCCTGGTCAAGAGAACCCAAAGCTTGCCTCTGAATCAGAAAGTCCTGGGTTCAGGTCTCAGTCTGTTCCCTTCCAGCTGTGTGCCTAGGAAAAGTGCAATCCCTTGGTGCAATGCTGTGATGATAAATGAGCTGCTGCTTTGCACAAGAGTGCCCCACCTGGTGCAGGATAAGAATAAGCTGCAACTTCATTTCAGTAAATCAACAAATATTTGTTGAACGCGCGGGCGCTGTGCTTACTAGGTACTGAGATACAGAAACACATCTGGAACAGATGTTCTCATGGAGCTTACAGTCTACTGAGGATCTGGGTGAAGATTATTTCAGCATCCCCAGTTCTCTGAAAGCTGGAGCTATAAACTCAAGGGGAGGCAAGAAGAACAAAGTATATCCCACGGGGGATTTTGTACTTACACTGTCCCCGATGGACCGCAGCTTGTAGAATGGCTGAATGTAAAACCAAGAGCCTTCGTTCCCAGCCTCATCCAAAGTCACCCTCATCGCATTCTTCTCCAGGAGAGCAGGAAGCCTCTTATTGACTGTTAGGTATTTGTTACTTTTCAAATGTAGGAGCTAAAACCCACAAAGAGAAGATGGAAATCCTTGAGGGTCATTCTTTCCTTAGGATAGCTCAGTTCTATGCAATTGCATAGAAAACCCTTTTTTTTTTTTTTTGGTACTCTACTTATTCCAGAAGTTAGACATAGTTTGACTAATATTTAAGAGAAAATAAGTTCCATTGAAGGGTTCCAAAGAGTGTTCCTTCCACGTAAAAAATACTGAGAACTTTTGACTCCACAGACCAGGAGGAAACCCAGAAAAAAAAGGTTCTTGGAGGAGAGGTGAGATTCTTCTTACAAAGGGGTGGACCAAGGTGAAAATTCCATTTCCCTCCTCTCGGCAGAATCTGCTGTGTTAAGGGTTTCTAATAAGAGCAACCAAACTAATTGTTAGCCCTTTAAGGATATCAAAACAGACTCAAGGCTGTCTTGGAAGCCAACTGACCTCCTGGAAGAGGGCAGAGAAAATGAATGGTTAGTCATTTCCATTCACTCTAGTCCATGCCGGAGGCAGGAGAGACAAGCATAAGCATACAACTAGATCAGAAGCCAAGAGCTGAGCTCAGAAATGTGGGCTCTCTCCAATAATGCTTATATAAAGTGACAATTTATCTAAGTCTCACTAAGACTCCTATATGGGTCTCAAGTATAAAAGGTGAGATATAGAAGGAAAAAGAAATCCACTATAATGATCCCAAACCACCATCATTATTTCCTCCTCAAATGTCCATTTTTCCCCCCAGAAAAAGGGTTCACTTGGCAAGAAGTGACATTTGAATGGAAATCTCAGATCTAGAGACACTTCTCTTACAACTTAGCTGGGCTGTTTCGGCCACAAGGAGTTATTTTTTGTTCAAACACATTTTGGAATTACAGAAATATGGAGTTGATCATCCCCACCTACCTGGATGACATTGCCGTATTGGATGACAGTTCCCAATAGCTTCCTGTTCTCTGTCTCATTCTGCTTTTTCTCCAGATCTGCTGCATGCTAGAAAGAAAAAAAAAGGATCGCCATTGAAGGGACAGCTTTCTTCTGCTTCCTGATTCGAGGTCTCTTTCATATCTTGTGGCAATTATACAAAATTTGTGGTTGTGTAAAGATAGTCAGGAACTGAGTGAAATCAGGCAGCAGACCTAGCCAAAAACGCCATGAACTCTGCCATTCTTTGGCTATCTCATGCTCTTTCTTCCATCTTTCCATCCTTTCATCCTTCTCTCCTTTGCAAAAAAAGATAGAGGTTTGTCTGAATGTTGATGCAAGACCAGCTTTTCGTGCATCCCTTAAAGGGTTTTGATTCAAGGAAGCACTGAGAAATAGGAGACAGTCCTGGTAAATATAAAATGGTCACTAAATGTTGAGCAGGTTAAGAAAGACCTCCAGAGGCTTCTGGACTTGTTTCAAAGGTGGTTTTCCTGAATAATTTCTCACTATTTTATTTGCACAATATTTATTCATTTACTCATTTAATTGGATACCCACAATGTGCTAGGCCTGGGCATGAGGATGGGCTCCAAATTAAGTGACTTGCTCCTGAGCATACAGCCAGTAAGTGTTTAAAGCCAAACTTGAACTCAGGTCTTTTCTGACTCCAAATTCATCTCTCTTTCCACCAAACCACTTTTCTTCTATCACAACAACCCTGAAAAGTAACTGTTGCACTCAGCACTATCCAGGAGCAAGTGCCCCACATTCCTCCTTCTCCTAATCCTAAACAGGTACACCCTAAAAACCTACTATGTAATTTGGTCAGTAAGTATGCCGGGGCTTTCCACATGATTTTCCCACAACTCCTAGCCTTTCCTTACATCAAATATTCTCATAAGTGGCCAGAAATACTCACCTTCCTGTACATAATTTTTCTTTTTTTTTTGACAATTTATTTGGTTTATTAACAAAATTAATAATTCATGCTTTATAAAATCAGATATTAATTTAATAATGTTTCATTACTATCAATGGATTTTCCCAAATGATTCTTTTTATTATTATTATTAAAACTATTTATTTGCAAAACATATGTATGAGTCTGTACATGATTTTTCACTTGATTAACACAGACCATGGAAAATAATGTACATAAAGTACTCTATATTCAATTAGGTATTTACTATCCATTTAATCCATTTTACAAAACTATCTTTTATGGTGCTGCCAACTGTAATTCAATCTTACTTATATGTAGACAGCCTAACTTACACATTTTGGTCCCCCAAATCTCCCCTTTCTCCATTAGTCCTCTAATGCCAGGAAGCTTCCTCCCTATACTGGATAAAGAAATTTTTATTCTGCCCTCTTTAAAGTACTGGGGTCAGTCTTGGCAAAATTTAAAGTAGGAGGTAGTGATGTAGTAGAAAAATTCCTAAACACAGAGTCAGGAAGCCCTGAATTCAGATCCTACCTCAGATATTGATAAGCCATCTGTATGACTTCCATTTCAGTACCACTTACCTCAAAGGGCTGTTCTGAGCCTCCAATAAAGTAATGTAAGGGAAGTGCTTCAAAAAAAAATTTAAAGTGAGGGCAGCAAGGTGGTACAGTGGATAGAGAACTGGTCCTGAAGTCAGGAAGATATGAGTTCAAATCCAGCCTCAGACACTTAACACATTAGCTATGTGACCCTGGGAAAGTCACTTAATCCCAATTACCTCACTCTCCAATTACCCAATTATGCCCCCCCAAAAAAGATTTAAAGTGCTATACAATTGCTAGTCACCCCTCCTCCTCCTCTTTTTCTTCCTCCTATTATTATAAAGTGTGTGAACTCAAGCAAAGTACAACTTCTCTGGGTCTCCTCTTCTTGAAAATAGGCAAATGAGTTGGGGTGGCTCAGAGAACAAAGCACAACCTCTGCAGACAGAGACCATAAATTCAAATCCCATTTCCAATGGCACAACCTTTGACCCAAGTCACTTAAATTAAGTGACTTAGTGAGAACTAACATTCTGAGAGAGCTTTGAGTTTACAAAGACTTTCATGTCGATGATCTCATTTGCTCCTTGAGTTTCCTCATCTGTAAAAGATGGATACAGGAGCCTTCTGAGCTCTCTCCCAGTTCCTAGGAGAGCTATGATCTCTAGGGCTCCCTTTAATTCTAGATCTATGATGGCTCCTTTTTACCTTACAGGATTCAAACCTCATTAAAATGTTTGTTTCACCTTCCTCGGTATCTTTTCTCAAAGGTTAATGGAATAATAAAACCTAGGCTACGGTAGATAATAACATGAAGAGCTGAAATCCATGAAATGTCTAAAGGAAAAGTCTTCAGCCCATTGGGAGGCTTCAGCTTCATGTAAAGGCACAGGTAAGAGTGATCTAGAATGAGAAGCCATGGATATGCTGGTATTTGACTTTCTTTAAGTCTTGATTGAAATCCTACTTTTTGCAAGAAACTTTTCTTAATTGTAGTTCCTTTCTTCTGTTATTTCCTATTTATACTATCTATAGTTTGTGTGTGTGTGTATGTTTATAGGTCATTTTTTCTATCAAATTGTGGACTTAAAGGCAGGTGGCTGTCTTTGCCTCTTTTATTTATTTATTTTTTAGCTGAGGCAATTGGGGTTAAGTGACTTGCCCAGGGTCACACAGCTGTTACGTGTCTGAGACCACATTTGAACTCAGGTCCTCCTGACTTCAGGGCTGGTGCTCTATCCACTGCGCCACCTAGCTGCCCCTGCCTCTTTTTATATTCCCAGAAAAGTGCCTAGCACATAGTAGGCACTTAATAAATATTTACGGACTGACTGATTAATTTAATCTCTTGGTAAAAATGTCAACATGAAAGAGGATATGGGTTCATCTATTTATCAAAGTAAACTAAACAAGTAGTGATTGGATGCTCATAGGTTGCTATTTCTCCCAGGTAACATAGTTGCATTTTAACAGTCCTCTCTTGCTTGCATAGGACATCAAACCAAAGGACCTTTAGACGTGGCAAATTCAGTTATCACAGAAAGCTAGTTGGGGAATTGTTTGAGGGCAGAAGACCACACTATTTAGGCAGTTTCCTACTCCAACCACATATAAGCCTCATTTAAGTCAAGATTTAAAAGCTTAAGTCTGATGGGAAAAGTTAACTAGGCGGTGAGTTCCAAAACCAATTGATAGTCTATAAGAACTATGTGAAACTGCCCCCCTCCTTTACTGATGCAAATAATGAGTTTATTCTCACTCTATCAGATTGTTAAGATAAAATTCCATTCACTTGTCTCTTTATGTTGACTTGAGTAAACTGTCTGAAGATAATGAGTTGAGAAATTTCACTGGATTAAAATGCAAATCTCCACAGACCAGACTAGGATGGGACAAGCCACCCATAATGGCCCACCATCTCTCACTCTCTTCTTCCTGTCCTGCCTTTCTCCCCACCTCCTTCCTCCTTTATGCACTCAGCCCTCCATCCTTTCTCCCTTCTTTTTTTCTTATTTCTTTTTCCTCTTTTCTATTTTCCCTTCCTTCCCTTTTAAGCCTTTATGCCCACTGGCATCTCTAGGCATAACAGAGCTAATGATGATACTGACCCCTTATGGCAGTCTTGCTCTCCATTTGTTATTTAGGGAGAGATATTTATACTAAACAAATCCAAAAATTGGATTTTTCAGTTAATGTTTCATTTTGCCTTGAAAATGATTTCCTTACTGAAGCTTTTGGAAAGATGTCACCAAACTAATCAAAATGGAAACTATATCTTGAAAAAAAAGGCAGTGAGATTAAATAAAATAAAAATCATCTTTAGTACCCTAAAATATCCTATTTCCCACTTATAAAATCATTATACTAAAAAGACAACTCCTTTATTAATTAATTTGTCTAAAAGATTTATTAAGCTCCTACTCCATGTAGAATGCTGGTAGGCCTTGGACCACATGAAGACTTTTTCTGGACCACATAAAGATTTTTTAAAATCCCTGCTTCTCAAGGTGCTCACATGAAAAGTATATTCCTCTTTCACATCCCCTGGATTCTTACTCCAAAGCTTCACTGTTATGTGGCAGTGACCTTGGTTTCTTGAAGGCTATTTCAGGAGAGCACCAGTTCCAGCAGGTTCTGCCAAATTGGCAAGGCTTGAGCAAAGATGCAGTACATCTGTTGTCTGAGGACCAGCCTCACTTGGGTGTGTATAAGGATCAAAGACCACAAAGCACAAGACCAGAGTTTTAGAGTTTGAAACATCCATGGACATGGTTTATGGAAGTGCCTCATTTTACAGGCAAGGGAAATAGGACCCTAAGAACTTACATGACTTGCCCCAAAATAATAAGAGACAGAGCCAGCATTTGAAGCCACCTGACTCTGAACCCAATATTCTTTCTATTGCAACATCATCTCTAAGTTGGGTAATGATTTTCTAGGTGACAGAAACTCTTAAAGATGAAATTAAAAAGAGGCTAGGATCTGTATCATAAAAATATTACCATTTTAACATTTTAGCACTTCCTTCTCAAGGGAACCTTGATTGTGCTTTAAACTGCCAAAAAATTGGGGCCAACATACCTAAACACAAATTTGGAAGCAATACATTCATTATAGAAGACTTTAACTGAAAATCAGTTATTTAGGAATAAATCCCAAAGATGAATCTGGAAATTGAATCTAAATGAGTTAACTGGTCACCGTCAAATTAGAAACTAGCAAAAAGGAGAGACAGTTCAAGATTAATCACCTCAACAGCTTATTAGAAAGATAAAATGTATAATAAAACTCACAATTAAGCCGACCTGCCTTTTTACAATGGAGCATAAAATCCAGAGGTTAAATTTATTATTATTTCCTTAGGTTTTTTCTTCATGTTATCTTTGGGGGGGGGGACGGGGTGGTAAAAAATTGAACAAATAACACATACATAATATTTATTTTTCACTAAATGTATGGATATCAAACCTTTTTCTTTAGCTTTAGCTTCATAAGGCAGCACTGAGAAAGCCACCCACAACAGATAATGGCCTGTAGATATCAGAAATCATCATGTTGTTTTAGGCTAAATAAGTGAGAAAACAAGATAAGCAAATGGGGATAGCAGATAATGTTTGACTAATAAATGAACTTAAATTTGCTAATGACTCACCAAAACTGTTTCTAATAAAGTTAGGGCCTGGATTCTAATAAATTTGTGATAGAAAGTGCCATCCATATCCAGAGAGAGAACTATGAAGACTGAATGTGGATCAAAGCATAGTATTTTCACCTTTTTTTGGTTGTTGTTTGTTTCCTTGCTTTTTTTTTCCTTTCTCATGTTGTTGTTTTTTTAATTTTGATCTGATTTTGTTTTGTGCAGCATGGCAAATATGAAAATATATGTAGAAAAACTGCATACATTTAATCTATATGAGGTTGCTTGCTGTCTTGTAAAGGGGGAAGAAGGGAGAAGAGAAAGAAAATTTTGGAACATAATATTTTGCGAAGGTGAATGCTGAAAACTATCTTTGCATATATTTGGAAAAATAAAATACCATTAAAAGACAGAAATAAATAAAAATAAAGTTGGGGTCTCTATCTGCAAAATTACTGAAGCAAATGCTGAATTTGCACATGATCTACTGTCTCCAGATGGGTTTCCCAGGCTCCTCCCGATTAGCCGTATGTTACAACTTTATCCCTAAACTGAGAACATACCACCTGTTCCTCTGTCCATCACAGGATCAGTTGAAAGGTGATTCAAAGTTCCATTGTAATGACTATGATTATTAATCAGTGTTGCTACTAAGTTCCTTAAAGAAAATCAAGATCAAATTTCTTTACTATTGCCTGAGCTGCTATTTACTCTGCTGCTGACATTGGAAAGACTTGATTAAATGACTGCAAAAAAGGTCACTGGGATAGTAGGAAAATGCCCTCCCCATCCCCTCTTTCTAAGGTCAACAAGCTCAAAATACATCATGGGATATTATATTAGGCTTGTGGAAACAAGTAATGCAGGACGTGGGTCAACAGACAATAATGAGTTGTCACCATCTCAGTTCCTTTTATCCTCTGGAAGCTTAAGGCTCGTATTAAGAACTGATCGTTTCTGAGAATCAAACAATGTGAGGGCCTGTTTCAAGGGAACAGGTAAGTCATCATCAGGAAACAGTCAAGACCTTTAAAAAATAAATGCTAGGAGGTGGGGGAGAGAATCAAGGAAGCAAGACCAGAAGATAGGGTTAGATTCCATGGAAAAAAGCCTAGACTAAGTTTGCCAGGGATGGTACAGGGGGGTTCCTTTCATGAATGGGTTGGACTAAATGGCTACTGGGGTCTCTTCCAACTCTCCAGTTCAGTGATTCTGTAAACACTCAAGACCACTAGATGTCAGCCTTCTTAAATCACTATGGAGAGCAAGCAAAGAAAGTCCAGTGGCCCAAGCATCCCATCCCTTATATGGTGCTAATTTAAAATAATCCAAACTTTATCATCGGGGCTATATAATCATGCTTAAAAGAAAGAAATCCAGTTGAAAAGAATCAGAGACTAGATAAAGCATTAGACTAATTAATCTATCATTGTCTCAACAAATATTTGAAATTCATCCACATATCTCATTGTCCTGGAAAAGATAGCACAAAAATGGAAATACTTAAGCAGTTAACTGCTTATTTATACGATTAGAGAGATGAACTTCACTACTCTGATCCTATCTTAGTGGAAAAGGGACAATGGGTACTTTTTCTATGGATTAAGGTTAACATGAATGCTTAAATAAATGCTTTTATTTGTATTTAATGAGACTGAAAGATGGTACTCTGTCATTGATAAATACGTAGTAGAGGCCTGGGAGGTAGAAGAATTATTTGGGGTGAGAAGTGCTCACAAATTAAATACATTTTACACTACAGAAGAAAAGACAACAGAATGAGTTTTGGGCTGCTGAATACATTGTTTAAATACTGATTACTGACCCATCTGTTTTAAATTGTTTATATATGTGGTGATGGATTTGTACTGATCTCTTTCCTCCCCTTAGTAAGAACCAACAGCACACATCAATGAGACTGCTAGCCAGGGCTAATAGTGCAGTCTCTGGACAAAGAACTCTTGCAGAGACTGGATACTTGACATCGAGGGATCACCTGTTTTACTAAACAATTGAGCCTATTCAATCATCCTGGACATAACCACCAAGCCCCAAATGGCAATAATATGATAATACCTTGGATTTATAGCGGTGTCTTTCTTCAGAAGAGCATTCCTGGGAGGTGGGAGGGGCAAATATTACCATCACAATTTTACAGAGGGAGAAACTGAGGTTCAGATTAGTTAAGCAACTTAAGCCACTTGCCCAGGGTCACACAGCAAGTCAGGACTAGAAGCTGGAGGTCTCCCGATTCTCAATCCAGTGAAAAATCAGTACAAGAATGTGCCCTCAAAGTCTGAAACCCCATGCTTCATTAGAAAGGACAGTTTCACAGTCTCTGTGAGGGAAGGTATCAACTCTTGTGAAACCTGCTATCCATCTTCCTTTTGGGGGTAGAGAGTAGGCAGGATAAAAAAAAAACCTTCACCACTTGATTAAATGATGTACAATAACAGAGAGCCCCAAGGCAGGGTTTGGACAGAGATTCTACCCTACCACCACCAAATACCAATCAAATGCCAAATGAGACCAGATGTGGAAATGTAAGGGCATCACAAACTATGGCTGCATTATCTTCGATACATACGTGCAATTTGTTGAGTAGTACTGCATCCGTTGTGCTGTTAGCGCCAGGCTTTGCAGCTTTCCAAAACTGCTTCTGTGCAGAGTATCGATTCATAGGACATAGCTTAAAGAGGCAATCTAAAAGAAAAAGGAGAAAATTTTGAGAAGTTGGAGAAAATGCCATTTACAAAAACTTCTTAATCACTCTCAACCTCTAAACATTTACAACATCCTCACTTTGTGCCTCAGGTTGCATTGCACTTCAACATTCACCAAACAAATCACATTTTTAAAAATCATTGAGGAATATAATGTTTAAGAGAAATAAGTCAAAGAGCTCTTTGGTCAAATCTCTGAAAACTTAAATCTTGGAAAAGAGGATTTCCTTTGGTTATCCATCCAATGGAGGTAAAGCTTGATTATTTTGAAATCCATTCACTTAGGATTTGAGATCATTTAAACAAGGCTCACTAATTCATATTCAGTTGTATAAAAAAAGTCAGCTTTAATTACCATACACTGTACCTCAAACCTACCTGCCTTGAATCAAAAAACAGGGTACATGAATTGATTTTTAATTATAACTTCTTTTGATTCTATTCTTTAAGCAGGTCTCCTATAGCTCAAGAGAACACTGTTAGTCTCTAAGCTAATTACTGCAAATCTCTGAAAGTAATCAAGTCAAGTCTTCTATTTTATAAATCAGCTCAAAGCCCTTTGACTTAGTTGGTATGAGAACTCTCTTTCCTTAGGGAATGCAACCTAACTATAGTTTGTAGTCTTAGAGAGATGTCTGGAGTTCCAAGAGGTTCAATGATCTCCTGTGGCACTGAGCCACACAGATAGCGAGCCTTAGAATGAGATGTTCATGATTCAACATCCAGTATCTTGTCTGCCCCATAGTGATACTTCACAGGCATTTCTGGTAGAGTATTTTAATATTCAGAAATTTCAGTAATTAGGACTGACTTTTTCCACTATGACCTGAAACCAGTGAGCTTTTATGAGATGTAGTACATTTCAAAATCTCAACATTCAATAGTTCGGGGCAGGGGGAAGGAACCTAATTTTGGGTGATTTTGAATTGCATCAGCACCACTGTCTGAAGATTTCTATCTGGCCATAAGTAATTATAAAAAGTGTAATTAAGGCCACTGAGAAAGTCACTACCAAGAAGGTGATCCTTCAGACATTTTAACAAGTTTGGCAGATAAATGACAGAGCCCATGAGCTACATCAAAACAAAGAGGACTGAAATCCTAATTTGACTTTTCCTCTAGTAAATGACAAAGGAGCTGTCCCTCATACACAGTGATGACACATTGTTAGCAATACCCATCACTAATAGCATTATCTTTGTCAGAGATGCTGATGTCCATGAGAACACCTTTCTTTTCCCTCTAGCAGGGAAGAATTTATATTCATCTCTGCAGCCCAGACACCAGTCAGGTAGATGGCCAGAGCGAGCAAAGTCAAGGCTTTGATAAGAAAATCTAGGTCATGTAAAAACAAAGGAGATTTCTTTTTAATTGCAAAGTTATTTCTTTTTTCTTTTTTTTTAAAAGCTAACTGATTCAAGTGGGGAGAAATGAATTCTGTGATTTTCATCTCATGAGAACCATCTTCTAACTCAGTTGCCTTCAAATTTTATCATATTTCTTAATAAGTTAAAAAATGAACATAATAGTCTCAAAATATATTTATTCACTTTTAAAAATAAATTTTACATGTGAATAATTGGATAAATAATATACATTGTGCAACATACACAAAAATGTGTATTTTTAAATGATAAGAAAAAATATTAAATTATATTTAATCTTGGAGTCAATAGAAATCCACCAGAGTCTAGGAGTGGGGAAGTGATGTAGTCAAACTTGCTTTGATCATGCACAAGGAACACTTAGAAGCAACAGTCCAGAAGAGACAGGCACAGGCCTAGGCTAGGCTGGAGGCAAGCCATATGAATAGAGAGAAAGAGATACATGTGAGAGAAGTTGTATAAGTATGACAAGATTTGGCCATTGGTACATGGCAATATGATGAGGTGAGAGAGAGGAAGGAGTTAAGAAGGATCCTGAGGCTGAATATCTGGGAAAAAGGAAGGTTTGGTGGTACCCTCACTGGAAACAGACAAGTTCTAAAGGAAAGCAGGGTTTGAGGGGAAAGAAAAAGTAAGGATTTATGATGCATATTGCAAAATAACATGTCTGCTCCATGAACAACTCAGAAAGAAAAGGGACGATTTGGGGTTCTAACTCATCAGTCACTGGTCTGGCACCAGAAGCTTGCCCTTAACATGACACTGAGGCTGCAAATCTGAGAGACTAGAAAGTCCTCCTTTGAGGTTCATGATCTTTTTATCTTCCACTCAATCAAAATCCTGGTAATTGCTGTCCACAGACCTCCAAGTCACTCTCTTTCCTCAGTGACTTCAGTACCTGGGTCACAATTTTTCTCTCCTCCTCAATTCCTACTCTCATAGCAGGGGGCTTCAATATCCATAATGACTCTCAGCACTCAGTTCCCCAACCTAGTCACTTTCTATAGCCTACTCCTTCACCCCATCTCAACTGCACACAAAGATGGTCATAGCCTCCATCTTGCCATAACTCACAAATGTATTACTTCCACATTTACAAATTCTGAAATACCCTTATCTGACCATCATCTCTTCTATCCTCTGCCTCCCTAACAAACCCTACTATTTGTCAACACT
Organism: Myrmecobius fasciatus; assembly: GCA_023553655.1. Taxonomy (NCBI): domain Eukaryota; kingdom Metazoa; phylum Chordata; class Mammalia; order Dasyuromorphia; family Myrmecobiidae; genus Myrmecobius; species Myrmecobius fasciatus. The sequence continues at coordinate 168,619 of JAJPUD010003382.1, read as the reverse complement.
GAGACCTCTGATCTCCTGACTTTTCAATTCTCTCCCACTTTTTTTCCCCATAAAGACCCCATTTTAACTCTGTACTCCTCCTCTTTTGAATTCCTGTTTCCCTTATCATTTTACCCATTACACCCAGCCAAGTCTCAGCCTTGGATAACTCCCACCATTCACTGCCATCACTGAGACCTCTCAGGGTTTTTCCTGGACTCTCTTTTATTCTCTCTTCTTCTTCACTTGGTAATCTCATCCATTCTGGGAGATTTAACAAACCATCTCTATGCTAAGGATTCTCAAATCCACCTATCCTGTTTTAGCTTCTCTGCTGATATACAATCTTTCATCTCCTACTGCCTTTCAGACATCTCCAACTGAATGTACAATATTTATCTTAAAATCAACAAATCCAAAACAGAGATCATTATCTTTCCCCCTTAAGTCCTTCTCCTCTCATAAAATTTTCCTATTATTGTCAAAGGCGTAGTTTCAGAATTCTCTCTCTCTCTCTCTCTCTCTTTCACACATACACCCCCCCACACACACCCCTATTTGATTTCATCCTCACAACATTTTTGACCTTGTTCTCATCCCCTATTGCACCAGACTGCCGATTGATGTGCCCATCTCAAATCTTTCCCCACTCCAGTCCATCTTATCCACTGAAGTGATTTTTTAAAAATGCAGATCTGACCATGTTGATCCCTACTCAATAAACTTCAGTGGTCCTCTATCATCTTCAAGATCAAATACAAAATCTTCTGCTTGAAATTCAAAGCCCTTCATAAGCTAGACCTCTCCTATTTTCCCAGTCTTCTTGCACCTCATTCCTCATGACGTGCTCTTCAATTCAGTGACATTGGTCTCTTGGCTATTCCAGGAACAATACACTCTTTTTTTTTAGTCTTAGGCAATTTCTTTGGATGTCCCCCATAGCTGGAACACTCACTCCTTCCTCAGATCTACCTATTGGTTCTCAGCTTAAGTCCCAACTAAAACTTCATCTTCTACAGGAAGCCTTTCCCAGCTCCACTTAACTCTAGTTGCTTCCTTCTGCTGGTCATTTCCTATTTATCCAGTAGAAAGTTTATTTCTTTATATTTGCTTGGATGTTGTCTCCCCCCTTAGATTATGAGTTCTTTGATGGGAGGGACAGCCTTTTGCTCCCTCCCCTTTTTAGCCGAAACATTTAGAAAAGTATCTGGAACACTAGATGTTTAATTCATTTTTTACTGACTGATGGATAAATGGAGGGAAAGAGGGAGGGATAGTAACTGAATGTGTAACAGATGGAGAACATTTTCCTAATGTCGCCTGTCACAGAGGGTACAGGAATGCTTAGGAGACGGTTAGCTTATAAATGCCCTGATGTTGAGATGCTTATTACATAAAGGGAAGGGGAATGGGTTTCGAACTTGAACAGAGAAGGGAAAGGGCAGTCTGAGGAATTATTGGAGAATAAGGGCAAACAAAGATGTGGTTGTGTTGGAGATGGCTCCCATAACGGGTTATCATAGAAATGGTGGGATACTCCTTTTTGGGTTAATAAGATCGCATCTTGAGGGCCAAAACCCCCAAGAAGTCCCCAACTCCAAAGTGGACACTACTACTCTAACCAAATGAGCTAAATCCATAAGGAGACATGAAGAATGTCTTCCAAAAAAGTCAGGAGTGGGGAAAAAGCAAGCAATAGGACGTATACAAAATGAAACCATCCTGCTAATGATACTGTTTTATAAAAACTGATTGGAACCATGGAATCTCAGAAGTAGAAGAAGAAATAGTACAAATTCTGTAATTTAACTCTCTCATTTTACAGATGAGCAAATGAGCCCCAGAAAGGTCCAGCTGCATATTCAAAGTCTTGCATTTGCTGAGCAGCAGAGCCATGATTAGAATGACTAGTCCATGGCTCCTTTGTTGACATTATACTGCCTCAAGTCCCATACAATGTGGGATAGTGGAATGAGTTCTAGATTTAGAGATTGAGGACATGAATTCAAATCCTTCCTCTGCCAATTAAATATCTTGATGATCCCAGACAAAACACTTCCCTCCTTCTGGGACTCAGTTCCCTCTCCTATAAAATGAAGGGATTAAACTAGATGGCCTCTACTATACAGATTTTTTAAAAGGAGTCTTAGAGATGTTACTTGGCTAATAGTTGGCTTTGGTCATTACTTTTACCTTAAACCAGGTCATATCTTAAAGTTAAATCCAAGCAAATGCATGCAAAGAGAAAAAAACTCAAAACAAACAAAAATTTCTCCTTTAAGAAGGAAATTGTGAGTCTGAAGATGCCAAGAAACATAAATGATATCTAGCTCCAGTACTGAAGTCACTTCTCTGAGTTTCAAATTTCTCATCCATTAACTGAGGAGGTGGAACCAGGCGGTCTCTTCCAAACTCCAACCAAATGATCCCATGATCTTTTCCATCTCTAAGGTGCTATGGCATCTGTCAGTGTACTTTTCTTTATTGCTACTCAAGTGGAAATAAAAATATTTTTATCTACCTGAGAAAACATGAGACATGACTGCTAATCTTTTTTCTAAACCATCAGGTTTTCAAGGAGAAGCCAAAAAAAAGATCTTACATCTGAATGACAACTTAAGGTTTTCAAAATATGTCCCCTGAATTATCTTGTTCAAAACCATGGGAGTGAGAAAAGTAGAGTAAAAACCATCACATCCATTCTGGAGCTAAGGAAGTCAAATCTCAAATATGTAAAAGTAATGAACAAAGTCACCTGTTTAGCCAAGTAACCTTATTTAACTCAAAACCTCTCTAAACCTCAAGATCTGTAAAATGAGGAGAAGGGGGCTAGGAAGGAGGAGAGAATATGTCTTCCCTGATAAAACCGACTACTATAAGAAGCAGAGAGAACATAGATTATTGATTTAGGATCACAGACCTCCCTCAAGAAGTTTATAACTTTGAATAAGAAAAAAAATACATTTTTATTTTCTCTAATCATTGGTTTCCTAGGTATTGTAATCCTAGGTATTTTATGCATTTAAAAGCATGAACTTGTCCATGAATTTCACCAGACTGCCAAAGGAGGCCCTGATACACACAAAACATTAATAACACTTGATATGAAAAAGTGCTTACACTCATTTGTTCACAAGTACTCGGGGAAACCTTTGTCAATTGATTAATTTAGCTTTGGGGTGGGGGTAGGGAGATCAGTCCATATGTACAGGTAAACTATCAATGAAAGATACTAAAATTTTCACATTAGACCTTTCATACCCAATATCTGTTTTTATACAGCAATTAAAGAAGGGGAAATGAAATACTGGCTTACAACTACCCGTAACTATAATTAGCAAAAGTGAGTGCAGAATTAAAAAGACAGACCACATTAGTCGCCACCCCATTCACATCCTATGAATATTCCTTGAAATTAAACTGAATATTAGAGTAGTTTAAGTCATTGCAACCTAAGTTCTATGTAAATATATGAGATGCTAATTTATTTGTAACAGAACCAAATTAGCTGCACCGATTTTGCCCTGTCTCCACAGTTGCTTAGCAACTGATATCAAGGCAAAAATTCAATTAAGGAAATAGTACTCAACCTAACTTTCAGAAATACTACAAAATGGCAACTCTTCACTGCCCCTTGTCATCTGAGTGTCAATGAAGCACAAAATTAAAGTTTGCACTGATTATAACACTCTATATGCTATGCAGACATCCATTGGTTTTAAAAAATACAGTTAAGCCCAACCAAATCAACTACCACAAAGAAGAGCTTGTATGACAAGTGTTATTATTGTAATACTTTGAGAAAAAAAAGAAACTAAGGTTCCTCTCAATAAACTTATTTGGTAATCTTCTTAAACTCCAGTATTTGCCACATTTGAGTAGCATAAAAGCTTTTAAATGAATAGAGGGGTTTTGTTAAGTGTTAATGGAAGTATGGGCTAGGAACCAGACAAAATAGCAGGGTAGGCAGAGTGGAGCCGAGCATGTTTCAAACTGCTCTTCAGAACTTGGATGGAACAAGATAAGTTTGATGTGCCAAATGATCAACACTTACTGAGCATCTAGTGTGTTAAAATATCTACCAGATGAGGACTTAAGGTACATCTGTGCAAGGGGAAAGGGGAACAGAAGGGATCCTTCTTCAGCACCATCATCTGACCTGTCCTCAAGCTACCCCATCAAACTCTTTCATCTAATATGGGAAGGGCAAAGGGAGAGAAAGGGGAGGACTCAAAAGTCAGTCACATCAAGGAATGAACCAGAGAAGGAAATAAAAGCAAAAAAAAAAAAAGGGCTGATGTATGCCTCTTTCTCTCTGAATCTTCACTCCCTCCTGCATTTCAAGTAATATCAAACACCATCCAGCTGCTGGACAGCAGATCCATGGTCCAAATGTAAAAGAGTCATTGACATGAAATGCTGAGGTCAACCAGAGATGCTGAAGAAAATCAGCAGGGGAGTACACTGGCCATCTGGCCAGTCTGGTTTTCTATATGGCATCTACTAGAATTTAGAGAAAATATTAATTTGAGAATTTAAAAAAGGAAACTATTTCATTTTTCTTAATTCACCTTTATAAGGGGGTGCTAGTTTTTATTGGAGGGAAGCATTACATTGTTTTTCATTATGAATCTTTTTAAGCCTCCCTAAAATCTTTCATCACCCTTGAAGTTGAGCCAAGCATACCAAATTAGAGACGGGCAATCCATAATGCATTCTGGGTGGATGTTTATATTTCAAATAAAAAGCATCTACCTTTAATGACAATTATATCATCTTTTGCTTAATTGCATATATGTAGCATTTTCAGGTTCAATAGTCAAGGAACCAACAAACTTTATTATGCACCCCAGATACCCTGTTTGACATTGGGATACAAGAACAAAAACAAATTAAACAATTCCTGTCCTCAAGAACCTTATATTCTACTGAGGGAGTAAACATCTACTTATATTATTATATATAAAATAAAAACAATGTGGTTTTAGAACAAAGTAATGGAAGAAAGGCACTAGCAGGTGGGGAAATTAGACTTGACTTCAGGTAGAAAGTGGTGGTTGAATTGTATCTTGAAAGCAATAAAAGATTCTGAGGTAGAAATGAAGAAGTAAACCCTGTGAAAGTAACAGAGAGAAGGCCACTTTGGCTGTACCACTGAGTATGGAAAAGGAAGGAATATATTATGAAGTTGGTAGGAAAAAAGTTGTAGAGAAGTTGTAAAGAGCTTTAAAAACCTAATCAATTTTTTTTTTTTTTTTTTTTTGCTGAGGCAATTGGGTTTAAGTGACTAATCAACAATTTATATTTTGTTCCAGGTCAATAAAGATTCATTGGAGTTTATTGAGTAAGGAGGTAACAATGTTAGATTTACACTTAAGGAAAATCCCATTGGCAGCTGTGTGGAAGATGGAATGGAGCAAGGAGAAACTCAGATGGACAAATTAGGAGGCTATTGTGAAAGTCCACCTGGAAAGTACTAAGAGGAGTAAAGACAGCTTTTTCAAAGGTCAGCTGGAAAAGTGAGGAAAGATGTAAGCCAATAACTTGAGGGACTGGGGGAATCTAATGATAGCTTAAGGATCTGCAAAAGGAGGAGACAATAAGGGGTGGGATGGTGTCAAGGGATTTTGAGATGAAGATATGGAACAAGAATGAGCTCACAGCATGTACCCTCTCTTTTGTCCACACAGTAATAAAAGTGAAACTAAAAGTTTAGCCTCAAGAAATTAGTATCAGAGCTATACAATGAAATACCAGGGTGAACATTTTTATAGACTTTAAAGAAAAACATTAAATTCTACATGCAGACAAAGAAGTTAGAGTGAAGTCACATTTTTAGACAGAGAGGGACCAAAAAGAGACATATATCTCCCACTTTTGAAGCAAAAGTAGAAAAAAGTTTTTAAAAATACTCATTCAAACAGACATGGAGAGCTTGGGAGTTGAGGAACAGAAGGAGTAGTAAAAAGAGCCTTGAAGACCCCAATTAAAATGAAGAATAGAAATAAAGTTGAATTCTGAAGTAGTTTAAGGCTCTCAGAAGAAAGGTGGCAATATGTCATTAATGGAAAGACAGGACTGCATGTCAAGAGCCCCAAGTACCAGACCTAAATTCTTCACTGACTAATTGAATGGCGTTGAATAGAATTCCAACACTTCTCTGAGTCACAGACTTCCCAAATGGAAAATGATGGGGTATACCTGGATGCTATATTTCTGAGGCAGGGTATTTCCAGTTCTAATATTCTTAGATGTTATGAATTTCATTAATTCAGGAATTCTAAAATGGCTATTAGGGAAATTAAGATCTATAATTAAGAATGGTATAAGCCTCTGGGTTTATTGAGAATATGTTTAACAGCTGTGATTACCAGCTCATATTCTTATATTTTAAAAATATCATTTATTGATATTTTCTCTTTTTATATTAGTGATTTCTTTTTTCCTCCTCTCCTCCTTGAATGCTCTCCTATTAAAAAGAAAAATAATTTGGCAGAAGCACCAGATATAGTATAAACAAATCTGACAACACATACAACATCTTAATCAAATAGCCCCAATGCTGTTATTGTTTGTCCTTCATGTTGAAGAGGACCAATGATATTATGGGGGATGTCTCCACTCGCGTGCGAATTGGATTTAAGTGAAGTTGTCGCAAAGTCATCAGCCTCACTTTTTCTTCTGAGTCATCAAAATCCAATGGCAGCACAAAAGTCAAGATGAATAGTGATGTCTCAGGATGCAATGAATGACCTTGGATCTTCAATGTGTGACCAGACTTTAAGTATTCCACAGCACCTGCTTCAGCTGCCTTCAGGGCTGTTGTGAAAATTGTTATCATTCACCCATTCCTCCAGGAAAAGTCTTCATATGCTTGGGGTAGACATCCCCCAGAGTCACCAACAGGTTTGAGGTAATCAGTTACCCTTAACCTGGTATAGTCTGTCTGCTGGGGCAGTTTACCAGGATGTGACATCTGTGTACCCCCATATTGGAAAGAGGAAGAGGAGGAAGAGGAAAACTTGTTTAATGATCAGTTCTCCAGAAAATCCACTGGATTTCCAATCATTCAAATTTGGCTTTCTTTCAATGATCTTTGAATGTATGTGATTGTAGTCCATGCATATGCTTAGAAATCCTATTTATTTCATTCTTCATCAGCGAACACAAAAATCATCATGCTTCTCTAATTTCTTCACATTAATCCTTGCTTACTGAATAATAATACATCACTACATTAACATAACACAGGTTTTTCAACATTTCCTCAGTGGATGGGCACCTAACATTTCCAGTGCTTTGCTACCGCAAAAGCACTAGTGTGAATATTTTGGTACATTTTGGATCTTTGTCTCTATCTTTAAACCATGTAGGATATATATCCAATAATGGAATAGAAGGAATAAATACTATGGATGGTTTTAGTCACTTTTCTCACACAATTTCAATTCCAACAGCATATCAGAGTATCTATCTCCCCAGAGCTTCACTAATATTGACTCATTTTTTCCTCATTTTTCTCCAATTCAGGGACTTTGAAATGCAATTTCAGAGTTATTTTAATTTGCATTTTTCTTATTGGTGATGACTTAGAACATGTTTTCCAGTAATAACATAAAGCTTGGAATTTTTTTGTGATGTTTGTTTATATCTTTGACCACTGATGATGTACTGGAAATGTTTCATGATGTTCATGTTAATACCCTATAAATCTTGGATATCAGTGATTCAAGTAAACATGATTTATCAAGCAAAAACCTGTACCATAAATGCTGGAGATACAAAAGAAAAGTAAAAAACCACAGTTCTTGTTCTCAAAGAACTCAAAATTTAATTAGGGAGACAACTACACAAACAAGATATAAGCAAATAAATCAGAGATAACCACAGAGAGAGGGTACTTGCCCTAAGGTAGATTGGGAATGGCTTCTTGTAGAAGGGAGATTTTAATTGGGATTTAAAGGAGAAACTTAGGGTACACACTGGAAAATGGAGTGTGGTATACAAGGAATAACAAAGAAGTCACTGGATCTCATAATAAGTTGAATGGAGTAAGATATAACAAGACTGGAATGTTAGGAAGGGATCGCATCATGAATGGTTCTGAATACCAAACAAAGGATTTTATATTGATATTTTATATCAGTAATACAGGATGCAAATATTTCCTCCATTGAAAGATTTTTCATGTTATTTTATTTTTACTTATTTTATTGTACAATAGCTTTTTAATTTAATATAATCTGAATTTTATTTTTAAAATTTTCTATTCTCTCCCATGTTGGGTTCTCCCCCTTGAAAAAGTTGTGATACACTGTGTTTGAAGATTTACAATGCAATATGCTCACATCAACTCTGTGAAGTAAGGAGTGAAAAAACCATTAGATGCATTTCACAAATGAGGAAAAAGAGGTCCAGAAAGATAAAGTTTTATTTGCCCAGTCTTGTTGCTAAATGGCAGAGCCAGGATGCACATTCAGGTTTCCTGATTGCATGTCTGGAGTTGCTTCTAGCACACTTATTAATCACCTACTATTTGCAAAGTCCTACAGAAAAGGGAAAAGGCTAGTTCCTGAACAAAAATTAATTAAGAACCTGTTCGACCTGTTGAGGACCTTAAAGATTCACAGATTCTCAGGAGGATAGATAAAGCAGAGTACGCAGCAGAGGGGTTGTTCTCGCTAAATCCTGATGGTGGCATTTTTAAGTGAAGTAGAATTTTCAGTGTTATGCTGCCAAACAAACTTTTCATGGACCTATTTACATGCCATAGAAGTTTTATTCAGAGGCCAAGGTCAAGAGTGGGGAATGATGTGGTAGGAGAGGGGGGGGATAGAAAACAATTTTACATAGTCTGACTCCATTCTTTGCTTTGTCTAGAAAAACAAAACAGAAAACTGCAAATGAATACTATTTTATCTACTTTGTCTCATTTTCATTCTTTAAAACCTCATTTAAAAAACTGAAAAGTTGTATAAATATGTAGATCAATGTCACTTCTGTATTAATATCACAGGGGTCACAAATAATCCAGAGGGATCATAATATCAACTGAGGATTGCTGAGGTTAAACCCAAGACAAAGTCAACAGGTAATTAGAACCATAGACGTCAGAATTAGGGAATACACCAAGAGCTCATTACATAGGCTGACCTTGAATAAGAAGGTAGGTGCAAGTTCTACCCCACATTGACTGTGTGACCACGGGTAGGCTAGCTCAGCCCACTAATTGGAAGTGTCCACAAAATCTTTGTCTTTTATCATGTTCTTTTCTCCCTTCATACCAAAGGTTCTTAACTTTTTTTTTCTGTAAGACATGGATGCCCCTTTGGCACTCTAGTGAAGTCTATGTACCCCTTCTCAGAATAATATTTTTAAGTAAAAAAAAACCCCACATAGGATTACAAAAGTATTAATAATTTTGAAGTAAAGACCTAATTTTTCCCATTCAAATCCACAGAGTCTCTAAAATCTACCCACAGCACACTCCACATTATCTCACTTCCTGAACTCATCAGCTCTCATGGAGTATTATCAACTATCATTTTTATGCAGATACTATCCTATCTATATATCCAGCCCTAATCTCTCTTCTGAGCTTCAGGTATATTCTGCCACCTCTAATTCAAATGTACAAAACATAATTTATTATCTCTTCCTCCAAATACTTCCCTGTTCTTAACTTTTCTGTTGCTAGGGAAGGTACCACTAGGACCCAGTCAGCCAGGTTCATCAATTTCATAGCATCCTTAACTCTTTCCTTATACTCACCACACATATCCAATGTGCTGTCTAATCTTGTTCTTCTTATCTTTACAAAATCTCTCAAGACTTATTTCTCTTCATGAATACAGCCATCATTTTAGTACAGGCCTTCATCATTCATTCCCTAGACTATTACAGTATTCCTCTAATTGGTATCCATGCCTCAGTTTCTCCCCACTCCAATCCATTCTCCATTCAACTCCTAAATGATTTTTCTCAAGTGCAAATTGGATCATGTCCCCTTCCTCTTTACTCAATAAATTCCAGTGGCTCCCTAAATATTATTACCAGAATTAAATGTAAAATTCTCAGTTTGTCTTTTAAAGCTCCTCACAGATTAGCCCTTACTTACATTTTCCTTTCCTCTCCACATAATAATGAACGAGCTACAATGATTCATTTGCTGTCCCTCCAACTCAGTTTTTTTATGTCCCTAATCCATACATTTGCACCCGCTGTGTTCCATGACTGGCACGCTCTTCCTGCTTACTTCAGTCTGCCAGCTTCCCTGCCTTTCTTCAAGACTCAAATCCTACTTTCTGCAGGAAACATGGAAGCTTCTGAGGTCACCAAGACAAGATGTAGGGAGGAAAAAAACCCAGAGTCGTCCCAAAATTGGAACTGAAAGATCTTACGGACTCCTTTTCCAGATGAGGAAAATGAGAAGCAGAAAAATCAAGTTACTTGTGCTAGGGCAAACAGGTAAAAAAAGTGGCAGAGCCAGGATCTGACCCTGGTCTTCCAACTGAAAAAGCCAGTATTCTTTCCATCACAAAGCATTGGTGAAACACTGACTATGGCCAGCCAGGCATTGTGCTAAGTGCCTGAACACAGGGAAAGGCAAAAGTAAAGTCTCTGCTCTTAAGGAGTTCACATTCTAATGGAGAAAATAAGCAAGCAACCAAGTCCATTCCAAGGAAATCAAAATTCCTCCAATGAAGAGGGAAAAGTAGGGAGAGGGAATGTCAGTGAGAAGGAGGGAGAATTGAAATAGAAGGTGAAAAGGGCAAACATCCTAGGTCCCTACAGAATCAGTAGTCTGAAGACTGGGAGGTGGGTTTCCACATTACTCACACTCCAGACTGGCCTTCACTGCTGAATAACCTCAAGGATGTTTAATATAACTTCTATTCACTGGCTTACAGCCTAATCCCCTTAAAGCTTGTTTCACAAGGAGGCCTAGAGAAAGTCAGTGTTGGGGTGGGAGTAGGGGAGGTGGCAAGCTGAGGGAGAGCACAGAAAGATACATATGAATTTGTCTTATTAAAAATTCCTTTTTAACATTAGTTTTAATCTTAATATTTAAAAACATGATACATTTTTAAAAGTTCTAAAATATGACTGAAACAGCTACAACTTAGACCTGGACAATGTTTTCTATATTGAAAGTACTTTTCACAAATACTGTCTTATTAGATCCTGACAACAGTCCTTTAAGGCAGGTAAAGGTGAAGGGTATATGTTATGTCCATTTTGCAGATGAACAAAGTAAAGATCAGAAAAGTTATATAGCTAACAAGTGACAAAGTACTCTTTTAATTCAGTAAATATTCTTGTCAGTTTTTTAATGGTTCAAAAAACTGAGAAGAAAAAAAAAATCAAAAAGAAGAAAAAAACACCTACCAATCTACATAAGACCAGCCTATTTAAGGAAGGTAAGGTTAGAGGGATAGCTGTACCCAACAGAAAGTACATCAAAGAAACCCAAAATGAGAATGGGTGGCTCGAAGATATAACTATGTTGAGCAAATGCTACACAGACTTTTACTCTGAAAAGGCTTCAATAGGCAATGTGCTAAAAACCTCAAAAGTAAAGGCCTTTAATGTTCAAAGTAAATGGAATTGAGATTTTTTAGAGCTAGATACTTCAGAAGTCACACAGCATTTCAGTCTCTGATCATACTTCAGACCTTAAATAAAAAAAGCCTTCTGAATGCTTCAACATCCTGGGTTGAAAAGGGTTATGTAATCTTTTTATTATTATTCTTGCCACTTGTCCAGGATCTTCATGGAAAAATACTTTTGCCATTAGGAATTTTAGCTATACTAAGGAAAAACATAGTTTTCTCTTGAAAAATTCCAGCTTTATAGTTGGGGATTTCCAGGCCCAATTGAGAATCAATTTAATTTCTTATAGACTGGGTCTGAGTTTCTAACATCCCTCTTAGAATGTGGACTCTCAAATCTGGTGGGAGCCTATGCCTTTAGCTTCTAAGAATAAGAGACACAAGAGAAGGTATTTACTTCCCTATGATTTCTATCTTGATAAAGGTTCAAACGATCTGGTGAAAAGTCATTTTCAATTCCTTACTTGATTCATTGAAAACACAGGTCTCACTTGCTTTCAACATTGCTATATTCCTAGAGCCATAAAAATAAGGGTACCATTTGATAAAGACTACTTGTTAAGATATTTTCCTCTTACTAAACACATTATTTAACTGGTAAATTAAATTCCTGCCTCTCTAAAACATGCATCTATGCTAAGATCAATTAACGCATCCTTCATATTTTTGTGCTATTATCACTTTAAGCACCTACTATGTGCCCCACTCTGTGCAGGAATACAAATGCCTTACCCTCAAAAAACTCATATTCTAGAAGATAGAATTAATTAAATACAAGTACAAAGTAATTTCAGCAGGGAGAAAGTGCTAACAATAGGTTTGGAAGGATCAAGAAAGGCTGCTTTTTGAAGAAAGCAAGGAATTCAAGTAGGCAGGGTTCAAAGAGATCATATATTCCAAACAGAGAGAAGTCTGCATTAAGATGGAGGAAGGAGATGGTACCTCTACTTGTCTGAGGGGGGGTGATATAGATGGAATTCCTCTTGGCAATGGATTGGACTCTGTCCTCAAAAATCCCTTCTTATTCTGAGCTTCTGTGATTCTATTTTTGTTCTCATATTCTGCAACTTGGTGATCTCTTAAAGCCACCTTAAAAAAGATGTGAGCAAGAATTCTAAAAAACAAAGAGAAAGGCAAGTTCTGTTTATGCTGTAACCTTGCAATGGCCTAAAGAAGGCTTCTTTTCCAGCATGGAACAGGGGTGTACAAGAAGGGGGAGCAAAAAACAAACAAAAAACCCACAAATTTCTAGATCTTACTAAATCAGGAATTCAGTGTGACTTCTTGATTTTATTTAGATCACTTCTAATTCTATTCTTATTGTCAGGATCAAAGGTCACAATGACAAATCTCTTAAATTCTTAGTAGCCCTGAAAAAAGTTTGCATCAGGAAAAGGAACATTCTCATCCATAAATTCCTTCTGCCAGTGAAATCACACCAGAGGTCCAGTCCCTACTGTTCTTGGCTATGAATTATACAAAATCCCTTCACAGTTTACGCCTTTAAAAGCAAACAAATTATTTTGCCATCTCTCTGGGGAAAAAAGTTACTGTGGACTCTATGTCTTCTCTGATCATCTAATATCATGAGATCAAAATAAATGTACCTTTCTATACCTTGCTGAACATATATATATATATATATATATATATATATATATATATATATATATATGTACACTTGCTGAAAGTCTTCACTTAAAATGAAGTTCATTTAGAAGAGCAAAAATCAGCCTCCCCTAAAATACAAAGCACTTACTCTCAGATGGCTCTGTTTGGGTATTTGCTATTTCTTGAAATGTAGCCTGGTTTTAAAAAATGTAGCCCAGTTGAATCCTCAATGACTTATCAGGGAATGGACTTGCCACCATATTTGGTCAGGTTGGCACTACCCAACTCCTTTTTCCCAGAATAAATACAGCTTGTTAACACCAGTTTGTTGGAGCACTGAATGAATTTCTCTGAAAACCACAGAGTTGTGGGGTGGGTGTTTTGTGTGTATGGTTTTGGGTTTTGTGTGTGTGTGTGTGTGTGTGTGTGTGTGTGTGTATGTGTGTGCCACAGTTCCCAAGCATAAAATTAACTAGAGGTCCTATTTTTATTTTGCTCATTCCTTTGTCATGATGACTACTGGCTACTGTGAGCCTGGCCTTGAGGGACTCAGTCATGTACCATGATGGCCATAGAAGTTAGCGTGTCTGTAGAAATCTTGACATTCATCCAGGGAACCCATCTGCCACCATTAACTCTATATTCTCAGAATGCCATACCACATGCAACCATCACATTTAAAACTGACCCACATTGGCAGGATACATGGAACAAACTCAGAAATCCATACATTTGATAAATACCAATACTGTGCTCTCAGATTAAGAGGTTGATCTTGGGTAGGGATTATATATTGCTGTCTGGATTCTTCCTTTTCCCCCCTTCTCATCAACAAATGGAGAAAGATAATTGTATCAATTCTTTTTGAACAACTCACAAACCAAAGCAGTTCCTCCTGGAACCAAGTCTTAAAGCTAATAAACAAGATGGCATCATTCCAGAATCATTGTGAGTTGGGTCTAGTTCAATCCCACTGCTAAAAGGAATTCCCTCTATGATACGGTCCAACAAAAGTGCTTGACCAGACTCTGCTCAAAGCCCTTCACTGAGATGGAACTCACAGCCTCTTGAGGCAGCCTGCCCCACTTCTAGAGAACTCTGTTTTAAGAGTTTTATTTATCCTGATATCATGCTTGAATTTGTCCCATTTCAATAGACATCTACTGCTCCGTTGTCTGCCCTCTGGGACCAAATGGAACAAGGTCAATCCCTCTTCCACATAACAATCCTTCAAATAATTAAAGAAAGTTATCATGTCTCATATCTCCCATATCTTGAGTCTTCTATTCTTCTAGTTCCTTCAGCTGACCTTCATAAGCCTTAAGGTCAGTTGGTCAATGATCAAGCATTTCTTAAGTACTTCTTCTCCCCCAGCACTGTATTAAAGATAAACAAAAGTCCCTGCTCTCAAGGAGTTCAAAATCTAAGAGGGGAGACATGACCAAATAAAATAAACACAAGATAAAATGGAGGGAATCAACAGAAGGAAGACATTCATATTAAAGGGGAATCAGGAAACATTTCTAGTAGAAAGTGGAATTTTAGCTAAGACTAAAGACTAAGGTCATGGAAGTTAGGAGTTGAAGGAAAGAGCAGAGAATTCCAGGAACATGAAAATGTCGTAGCCTGAAGCTGGAATATCTCCAGTTCCAGGAACAGCAAGGAAGTTGGGGATATGGAAGAGTATAAGAAGAAGCCCAGAAAGGTAGGAAGGGACCAGATTGAAGGAGGAGTTTTAAAAGTCAAACAGAACATTTGATATTCTATTTTGAAGATGATAGGGAACTACTGGAGTTGACTCAATAAAGAAGTAACCTATTTGACATCTGAATGAAGGACAGACTGGAGTGGGGAAAGACTTGAGACAGGCAGACCTACCAGCAAATTACTGCAATAGTTCAGGCATGAGGTGATAAGGGCCTGCACCAGGATTGTGACAGCATTCAAGAGAAAGGGGGGTATTCAAGAGATGATACAAAGAAATGGTTGACTGAATTTGGCAACTGATTGGCTAGGGAAATAGGGTGAGAGAGTGTGAAAAGTCCAGAATGACACCTGAATTGCAAGACTGATTGACTAGGAGAATGTAATAAGAAAGAAAGAAAAAGGGGAGGGTTTGGGGTAGAAAGATAACAAGTTCTATTTTGGTAGTAAGGTCCTTCACCCTCTTGGATATTTTTTTCTGGATGCACTCCAGCTTATCCATGATCCAGAACAGCTTCCTTGTGGCTTCAGAATATATCCTATAATCATGCAAATGCAACAATGACAAATTTTAAGAACATTTTTAATAGCTGTAGTCTAACCAATTAAAGGTCAAGTCAATAATCATTTATTAAGTTAAAATCTCCAAGCAAATTAGAATAAAAGTTTTCAAAACATAGAGACCCAGAAGAAAAGATCAAAATCACGTGGGGACAAGATGAGGTGCTTATCATTTCTATTCTCTTGTCTGCCAAATGAGTTCTATTACATTCAATGAGCCTAACAAGAATGACTCCAGAAATCTATAATTTTACTGACCTGTAAAATAGTCCATAGAGCATTATAAGAATAATATTGGAATGACAACTTAACTCAGCACCAGAGGAAAAGATCAGTTTTAGATAATAATATCTATCTTACAGAGAAGTTATAACATATAAATGGGGCTCTATGTAAAATTCTTTGCAAATTTTGATTTTCTATATAAATATGAGCTATTACTCCTCCTCTTATTACTCCTCTTACTATTACTCCTTCTCCTCCTATTACTACTCCTCTTCCTCCTCCACTAACACCACTGCTACCACTACAATCACTACTACTACTACCACTGTTAGTACTCCCTCTTTCCCCAGATTACTGATCTAGCTTCTAAGTCCAGCCTTCAAAGCCATCATCAAGGAAGCAACAATCATGGAGAAGGCAACCCATCCCCATCAAGTGGAAACCAACTGCCACCCATAGGTTACACAAGTCAAACTAGCTGAGACAGTGAGTATCGTAGGGGAAAGAAGACAACATTTTCCAGGGAAGCCAAACCACCACTACCTTGACCACTATGCCTCCTCAGATACTGATGGAAACGCACGAAGCCTTGGGCACAAGAGCCTTGGAGTTTTGAATCTGATCTTCAGTCTCATAACTCCAAGTGACTATTAGATACTTCACGCTAGATAGCTTGTAGTCATCTTAAATTCATGTTCAAAACTGAAATCATTACCTTTCTTCGCATACCTTTTCTCCTTTTAAATCTCTCTATTACCATCAAAGATACCACCATCCTTTCAGATTCTCCTCAATCTAGGGATCATGCTCAACTCCTCAATCTCTCTCCCTTTCTCTCCCTTCCTCCCAGTGCTCTCATATCTAATTTTCTGCCAAGGACTATCAACTTTTACTTTCATGACATCTCTCAAATATGTCTCCTTCTCTCCTCCAATAATGTCACCACTTTGATGCAGTCCTTGATTTCCTCATGTCTGGACTAATGCAATAGCCTGCGGGGGGTCTCCTGCACACATGCCTCTCTCCACTCCAGACCATGCTCCAATCAGATATGTATCCATCTGACCATAACACTCCAGCTCTGATGGCTCCTATAACCTAAGGATCAAATATAATAAGCCCCCACATTTACAGCCCTGACATCAGCCTCCATGATGCTCCAGGGTACCAAACACTCCATCACCTGATTTCTCACACTTTCTTTGCCCACTGGTGTCATCATGTTCAAACTCGCCTTCTAACGGAAACCTTTCCTAATCCCTCTTCATTGTTGCACCTGACTTCAATTCATTATTTCCACTCTGTCCTGCCCATGCTGTCTCCCCATCAGAACTGGGAGCTTCTGGAGAACAGGTACTGACTTCAGCCTTGGAACAAAGAAGGTGCTTAATAAATACTTAATGACCAAAACCAGAAGAGCCTTGCACTGTCAAAACTTTAAAAATGTCTGATTTCCCCAACTGGAGGATTGTGTTTCCTTCCTCCAGAATCCACTAGCACGGGATGGCGCTTTTAGAGCATTTATCACTTCCTTCTTATATTAATTATTTCTGTGCAATAAATATCTGAATGCTTTGTTGTTCTTTTAAGCCAGTCTTACTTTTTTTTTTTTAGAGGTGTGCCTTGTACTTGAATCAAATGAAGCTGTCAGACATTAAAAACTCAAAGGTCCTTCAGATAATCACATAGGATAAGACCAACAACCCTGAACATTTACACATAGATTAACAACAAGAACAGTAAAACAAAACAAAATTGAAATACATATTTTTTTAAATTTCAGGTATAAATATAACACACTCAATACTGTTCTTCAACAGGACAGCCTCACTCTATTTAAAAATCTATAATGAAAATGAATGTGCATACTAATATAGCAACTAAGTGCTCAGGAATTAGATCACCTATAACGTGAAATGGGCAAGTAGGTGACACGGTAGATAGAATACCCAGCCTAAAGTTAGGAAGATTCTTCTTCCTGAGTTCAAACCTGGCCTTAGACACTTAGACACTTGTGTGTGGTGTTGAACAAGTTACTTCACCTGATTGCCTCAGTTTCCTCACCTATAAAATGAAAAGGAAATGGCAAACCACTCCAGTATCTTTGCCAAGAAAATCCCAAAGGAGGTTAGGAAGAGTCAAACATGACTGAAAATTAATAAATGATAAAGTGAAGTCAAAGAGTATGCATGGTTTTATAGCTCTTTGGGCATAGTTCCAAACTGCTCTCCAGAATAGTACGTTACTGTTTTAATTTTCCCATATTCCCTCCAACATTTGTCATTTTCCTTTTCTATCATATTAGTCAATATGATAGGTATGAAGGTCAGAATTGTTCTAATTTGAATTTCTCTCATCAATAGTGACAGAGCATTTTTTTCATATGACTAGATAGTTTTGATTTCTTTGAAAACTGCCTATTCATATCCTTTGGCCATTTATCAATTGAGGAATTGCTCTTATTTCTGTGAATTTGAGCCAGTTTTCTAGATATTTGAGAAATGAAGTCTTTATCAAAGAAATTCACTGTAATTTTTTTATATTAATAGTAATAATTATGGATTTTTCTTCATCTTATTTTTCCCCTATTTCTCTCTCCTTTCCTCCCCTCCTAAAGTTCCCTCCTCTCCAATTTCAAAAGTATTTTGCTTCCATCTTTTACCTCCCCCAAACTGCCCTCCCTTCTATCAACTCTCTGTACCTCTTCTCTTGACCCTTTCCTTTCCTAGTTTCCTGTATGGTAAGATAGATTTCTATACCCAACGGAGCGTATATATTTGAATCAATTCCAATAAGAATAAAGTTCATGTGCTTCCTCCAACTTCTACTTCCCCCATTTTCCCATCCACTATAAAAATCTCTTTCAGGCCTTTTTTTTTTTAAATTAAAGCTTTTTATTTTCTTCTTTTTTCCCCTGAGGCAATTGGGGTTAAGTGACTTGCCCAGGGTCACACAGCTAAGAAGTGTTAAATGTCTGAGGCCAGATTTGAACTCAGGACTTCCTGACTTCAGGGCTGGTGCTCTATCCACTGCACCATCTATCTGCCCCAAAGCTTTTTATTTTCAAAACATATGTATGGATAATTTTCAACATTCACCCTTGCAAAACCTTGTGTTTCAAATTTTTCCCCTCCCTTCCCACCCCTAGACGGCAAGTAATTCAATATATGTTAAACATGTTCAATTCTTCTATACATATTTCCACAATTATCATGCTGCACAAGAAAAATCAGATCAAACAGGAAAAAAGAGAAAAAACAAAATGCAAGCAAATAACAATAAAAAGAACAAAAATACTATGTTGTGAGTCACACTCAGTCCTTTCTCTGGATGCAGGTGGCTCTCTTCATCACAAGACTATTGAAACTGCAGGCCTCTTTGATGTTAGATAATTTATATTCTTTTTCCCTCTCTTTTTCCCTCTTTATTCAGTGCATTTTTCTCTCTCATCCCTTACTTTAAAAAAATAATCATACCATTACAGTTAACTCATACTTCTTCAAACTGCCCTAATAATGAGAAAATTTTTAGGACTTATAAATATCATTTTCCTATGTAGGAATAGAAATAGTTTAACTTTATCAAGTCCTTTTATGATTTCTCTTTACTTTTTGTGCTTTTTATGCTTCTTTTACTTTTCTTTCTTTCTTTCTTTCTTTTTTTATCCTGAGGCAATTGGGGTTAAGCAACTTGCCTAGGGTCACACAGCTAGGACATGTTAAGTGTCTGAGATCAGATTTGAACTGAGGTCTTCCTGACTTCAGGGCTAGTGCTCTATCCACTGTGCCACCTAGCTGCCCCACTTCTTTTACTTTTAATGCTTCTTTTGTATCTTGTATTTAAAAGTCAAAGTTTCTATTAAGCTCTGGGCTTAAAGCATCAGGAATGTTTGAAAGCACTCTATTTCATTGAATATCCATCCTCCCCCCAAAGGATTATACTCAGTTTTGCTGAGTAGATGATTTTTTATTGTAAACCTCTGGAATATTATATTCTAAGTCCTCAGATCCTTTAATATAGAAGCTGTTAAATCTGGTGTAATTATTCTAACTGTGGCTCCATATATTTGAGCTGTCTCTTTTTAGCTGCTTGCAATATTTTCTCTTTGACCTGGGAGCTATGAAATTTGATTATAATATTCCTGGGAATTTTCATTTTGGGATCTCTTTCAGAAGGTGAGTGCTGAATTCTTTTTCTATTTCAACTTCTGGGTTCTAAAATATCAGGGCAGTTTTCTTTGATAGTTTCTTGAAAGATGATGTTTAGGCTCTTTTTTTTTTTTTTTTTTGATCATGACTTTCAGGTAGTTGAATCATTTTTAAGTGATTTCTTCTGAATCTGTTTTCCAAGTCAGTTGTTTTTCCAATGAAATATTTCACATTTTCTTCTATTTTTCATTCTTTTGATTTTGTTGGATTTTTTCTTAAGGTGTCAAATAGCCATTGGCTTCCACTTGTCCAGTTCTAACTTAAAAAGAATTGTTTTCTTTTTTTTATTAAAACTTTTTATTTGCAAAACATATGTATGGGTAATTCTTCAACATTAACCCTTACAAAGCTTACAAAGCTTTCTGTTACAAATTTTTCCCCCCTACTCCCCACTCCTCCCCTAAATGGCAGGATATCCATTACATGTTAATTATGTTAAAATACTTGACAAATTGAATATATGTATACATATTTCCACACTTAGCATTGTTGTGCAAGAAAAATCTACAAGAAAAAAAATCAGAGAAAGGAAACATAATGCAAGCAAATATCAAGAGATCACGAAAAATGTTATGTTGTGGTCCACATTTCACATCCCTCTCTCTGGGTGTATATGGCTTTCTTCACTGAACAATTGGACCTGGTTTGAAACATTTCATTGTTGAAGAGAGCCATGTCCATCAGAATTGATGATCATATAATATTGTTGTTGCCATGTATAATGATCTCCTGGTTCTGCTCATTTCACTCAGCATCAGTCCATGCAAGTCATTCCAGGCCTCTCTGAAATCATCCTGCTGGTTGTTTCTTACAGAGCAATAACATTCCATAACATTCATATACCACAATTTGTTCAGCCATTCTCCAATTGAAGGGCATCCATTCAGTTTCCAGTTTCTGGCCACTACAAAAAGGGCTGCCACAAACATTCTTGCACATAAAAGAATTGTTTTCTTTAGTAAGCTTTTATATCTCCTTAACTATTTGTCCAATTCTACTTTTTAAGAAATTCTTCACTTCGTATAATTTTTGTTTGTCTTTTTCCATCAAAGTGTTATTTTCTTCAGTATTTTTTTTTGCCTCCTTTGTCAAGGTATTGACTTCTTTCATCAGGGTTTTTTTATTTTTGGTCAGATTTTCTGGAGAAGATTTGTTTGCTCACCTTCCAACCTATTTCTTGAATTTTAACTCTATGCTGAAGTGGCTTTGCTTCTCAAGTGAAGGGGCACTGTCCCAAGCTTCAGGGTTTTTTTGGCAGGTTATTTTCAGAGGTAATTCTGAGAACTGTAAGTGTTTGGCTCTTTCAAGGTGATATGAGCTAGGGAGAGATGTGTTTACTATTCTCCTGTATTGTACACTTTTTTGTAAAAGACCACAAGCACTCTTTCCAATCCTTGAACTGTGACCAGCATCCCAGCTCCCTTGTGGTTGCAAGCTCTGCTACACTCACAATGAGACTAAGACTCTAACTATAGGCAATGTGTAACAGGAGTCCTGCTTCTTGTGCTAGCAAGAGGACCCCTGTAAATCTCCTTCTGATCCATTATTTGATCCCTTTACTGTTTGTGGGCTGGCAGGTCTGAAAATTCCACTGCTGCTTCTGTTACAGTCACCTGGGAGTCTTCTCCCAGGATGCTGTGGTCTGATCTGCTCTGGCCCAGCCTATGCTGGGACTGTACTGCTCTCCCACCCTGGTGCAACAGACCTTTCTTGCTGATCTTTCAAGTTGTCTTGGGCTAGAAAACTGTCTCCAGAGAGCTTTTGGCCATTATTTAAAGGTATTTGAAGAGATTTGGGAGAGAGTTCAGGTGAGTCCCTGCCTCTACTCTACCATCTTGGCTCTGCCTCCTCTGCCTTCTAATAAAAATAGCAGCAACAGCAATAACAACAATTACAGTTAGTTTCTGCACCACATTTGGAGTTTTCTTGGCAAAGATACTGCAATGGTTTGCCATTTCTTTCAGCTCATTTTGTAGATGAGAAAACTTAGGCAAACTGGATCAAGTGACATGTCCAGGGTCACTTTCACATATGTTACATCATTTGATCCTCATTACCAGGCTGTAAAATAGGTGCAATTATCCCTATTTTACAAATGAAGAAACAGGCTCAGAGAGTTTAAGTGCCAGTATTTGAAGCAGGATTTGAATTCAGGAATTCCTAACTGCAAGATCTATGCTCTATACATTTCTTCACTTAGCAGCCCTACACACTGGCTAAAATTAGGCAATGGTAATAGCAACAAAATCTAGGAAGAAGAAATGTTCAGACAGGGCAACTTTGCCACTATGTGGATAAACTTAATAGACATTTTTTAAAACTCAAACTTTAAATAGGGGTTTCATCTAGCACTTTTTGGTTGTTACTTATGTATCTGAAAGTTTGTCTATGTTGGTGGTTACTAAGTTTACTTTTAGGAATGAGAAATCCCTCTAGTAGAGAGAAATCCAGTTCAATAAATATTTATTAACAGCCTACTATGTTCTGGGCACTTCTGTACCAGGCACTGGGAATGCAAAACAAAACAAAACAAAACAAAACAAAAACCTTCCAATACTCTGATTTCAAGGAAATAGCATTATTGGGAAGAAGGGGCAAAAGTGAATGATCGGACAAAAGTGCTCTTTGCCCTCTCTTCCCCTCTCCTCTTTTTGTCCCTCTTGTATTTTTTTTTCTCTCTCTTATCTCTCCCTCCCTTACCCCTCCACACACTTTATCCCATATATAGTTTGTTTGTACATTTATGTAGATGTTCGCATATGGTCTCCCCTATTTGATTTTGACTTCTTTGACTGTCTTTTACCCTTTTTTTGTTTCCTCAGTGCTCAATACATTGCCTGATACATGGTAGGAATTTAATTAATGTTTTCTGACTGGTTGAACATACTAATAAGTATAAAATAAAGAAAAAAAAAGAGAGATAAATCTGAGAACCAGAGGATGGGGTCAAGAATAAAGATCAGGAAAGGCCTCATGTTTAAAAAAAACAAAAAACAAAAACAAAACCATGATTTTGTAACTAAACCCTGAAGGAAAAATAATGAGTCTGGGAGGCAGTGATGAGAAAGTGCTGTAGTTCCTTGGCTCCCTATGTAGTAATCACTTTCAGCCTTACCCACAGTGGAACAAAGCCCAATAACCTCATCAACTGTTTCATGCCTTAGCTTCCCCACTAATAAGGAAGGATAAGATTTAACATTACCGACCTCATAAAGTAACAAATACAACCTCAATTGAAACCATGTTCATTACTCCTTTGGCTCCTTCCTAATAGACCCAATTCCTAAGTTTCAGCTCTTGAGATGAGTGGTCTTAAGGATTCCATGACTATCTCTAGTCTCAGATTTCTTATTTGTAAAATGGTAAGATTAAACTAGAAATGGTCTCTGAGGTCTCTTTCAACTCTGTCGAAATTTTTACAATTAAATTTTCTCCAACTCTTGGGAATAAATGAGGTTATATTAACCGAAAATATACCAGTTTGGATTGGGGTTTGAGTAGTCCTGGTTTCAATTAATGATTATTAGCATTATTTCTTAAAATTTTCTGTTCTACCCTTGACTTTCTGCATGTAGACTATACTCTGGTAAGTTTCCACAGTGGCTAAAACAAGAAAGAAGGGTTCATAAAGTTTTTAAGTTAGGAAAATATGTTCCTTCCAGGTTGTAGAAAGATGCATATTGATACATCATTGGGAGAGCCATTAGGTGAAACAGACTGGCTAAAGTGTCCATAATCTTTGGGTCAAAGAGAAAAGAAGAATTCACATGTATCAGAATATTTATAGTAGCACTTTATGTATCAGCCAAAAATTGGAAACAAAAGATATGCTCATCAAATGGGGAATGATGACTGCAACTCCTCATTCAGTAATTTCAAGTAGCTCCTTATTATCACCAGAACGAAATAGAAAACCCTTTGTCTTTTAAAGCCCTTTACAACCAAGCCCCTTCTTATGTTTTCCTCCAGTCTTCTGATACTTTTATCATCTTCCACATGGTTTACAATTGCACCACACTGATACTGTTGTCCCTGATCTACAATATGCAATTATCTAGCTCCATATTCCCCCCCCCCACTGGCCATCCCTCCTATCTGACACACTCTCCTTTATCTCCTGTTCAGACTTACCTTGCTTGCTCATTCATGCACATGCACACTCTTATGCAGAAACATTTACCCACCACTACTAATATCTTCCCTCTGAGATTGCCTTCTACTTATACTATATACACAAACAAGTGCATGCACACACACACACACACACACACACAACATACAGTTTTTTCTACCATTAAAATAGAAACTCCTTGAGGCCAGGGAATGCATTTTTGCCTTTCCATTGCATCACTTAAGCACAGTGCCTGCCACAAAGTAATTCTTTAATAAATGCTTAATGATTCACAAATAGGGATACGGCAATATAACAGATTATTGTAAGAAATGTCATGAATATACAGAAGCATAGAAAATGCACAAACTGATACAAAGTAAAGGATGGAGCTCAAAAAAAGACATTACTGCAACAATGTAAATGTAAAGAATAACAACCACAAAACAATCGAAAGTGAATGTTGCAAAATTACAACCCCAAAATACAAAGAATAAGCAAACTTGGTCCCAAATCAGAGATACAAAAAGAAATGTTCCCCTATACCTCTATGGGTAAAAGGCTCATGGAGATAGCACACTGAATAAAATATGAAATTTTTTCCCCCATGCATCAACTGGATTTTGCTGAATTTTTTGTCTTTAAAAAAGCAATCTTTGTTACAATGAGTGGGACTCTGAAGGGTGGGGAATGAGTGCTTAATCTAGGCAATGTAAAATAAAGTAAAAATCTGACTTTAAAAAATGAAGAAAAAGAATCAAAGTCTCATCTTGCCAAGATGGTGTCTCCAGGTCTCATAGGCTCTGGTAGAAGCTATCAAGCTAACCAAACTATTAGCATAGATCTCTCAGGATACTACCTCTCAGAAAGGCTCATCAACAGGCTGAACAAAAGGTGATGAATTTTCAGATACAGAAATTATTACAGCCTCTACCAAGGCATCAAAGAGTGGTAATCTGTATAAGTAGAGGGAATACCCACAGCAATGAAAATAAGTCTTCCTTCAAACCCTGAAGGTTCCAAGTTCTGTTTTAATTGCCACATAAACTCTCTTTTCCTCCCCTACTCTCTAACTCTTTTTTTAGCTAGAGAATTCCTCAAATTTGGTACTGAGTTTCCTCCCCCATATAGCAAGTTCTGAATCAACCATCTGTGGGAAAATGAGTGTGGGGACAAGAAAAGATGAGAAGGAATAATACTAATTTTGCAAACTTAAGAGACTGAAAATTGCTGTTTCTTCTAGAATCCTTTTTTTATAAATCTGATTATATAATATGACCACCCTAAACTGATCTAAATGATCTAATGAGAGCTATAGTTTAAGGGAAGAATAAAAAGGCACACTTTATGAAATGGAATGGATCCAGAGGGCAACAGGTGGCAGAGAGGCTAGAATGCCAGGTCTGGAGACAGAAAGACCTAAGTTCAAATTGCATTTCTAACACTAGATATGTGACCTTAGATAGTTTAGATAGCTGTGTGAGTGGCAGCTTGCAGCAGTGAGAGAGGAATGGTAAGGATGGCCAACAATCCTTTTTAAAACTTGAGTTTGTCCTTGACTCCATTCAGTCCTTTATAATCTAATTAATGTGCTAGTTGTGTTCAGAAAGAGAGGGAAGGGACATTTGCTTGCATTGTGTTGCCTTTCTCTGATTCTTTTTTTTTCTTGTAGATAGGATTTTTCTTGCATAACTTCTCAAGCATTTCAACATTATTAACATGTAGTGGACTTCCTGCCATCTAGGGGAGGGGAGGGGACTGGGGGTAAAATTTGTAATGGAAAGCTTTGTAAAGATCAATGTTGGGAAACTACCCATATACATGTCATACAAATAAAAAGCTTTAAATAAAAAAAATTTTTAAAAATTAAAAAAAAAAAGAGAGAGGGAAGGACTGGAGGTCCCAGCTAGTGAAAGATCAATTAGGGAATATTAATAGCCAGAAGAGAAATCAGTGTCTTTTATCTAGTATTCCCTCAAATGATGGATGGGACCTTCTGGGAGGCAATGGGGAGAAAAGCATTGAAGATGCTATGTTCTGGTGAGCGTAGTTGATGGGGAGGTCTAAGACCCAGTGTCTAAATTATGTGCTCTGAACTTCTCAGTTAGGGCATATTAATTAGTAGAATTAGGATTGTCCAAGCCTAAAAAGAACCATAGGTTCATATCTACATAGATCAAGGGGCAGTTGTCTTAATATATTTGATTTTATTCCTTTGCTTCTGAGTATAAGTAAGGAACTAAATATAGCAGATCATGCTTGTGTGGTCTGTTTCATTACATGAAGGGAAGAAAAGGGTGTTTTTCTCAATTGTGGGGGAGGAAAGGGCAGAAGCAAGAAACTAACTGTTTCGATCTGGTTACATCCACACAGACCACACCTCTTAGACTAATATGATTATCAATACTACCCCCCAAAAGAGACAGAGATAAGAAAGGAAGACAGCTGTCTGAAAACCAGAGAATTTGGTGTCCCCTAAGAGCCCATTTTGCTGTTGGGTAGAGCACACATGTGCAGAGTGAATTTGAGATTGTCACTGTCGGATTCTTATATTTAAATAGCATCAGATAAGTGACCAGCAGCATACTCTGATGATTAAACCAGAACCATGCTTGGAAGAATACTTCAAAGTTTCAAAAATCTGTGATCTCTTCAGTATGGGTCTTCCCTCCAAAGAAGCAAAACACAATTTCTCTACGGCTTTGTAGATAGCCTTCAAGAGATACCATACGACACTAATTATTCACTACCTTATGGCTACTCTAAAAACCAACTTTCCTGAACTGAGAAGGGTTGGTTCTTGGAAGACAGATGCACAGTTCACTACTGGGTCCATACTCAAAGTGGCTTCAACCTCAGTCACGTGATCTTAAGATAGCAACAAAAAGATAGTAGAAACAGACAATCTTGATAGTGTTCCTTTTTCTTCATATAAGCTTCTATTACTAGGAGAACCAAAGTTAAATTCTACAAATATTTCCTAATTACAGCAGAGAAAACTTGATATAATAAAGAGATGGCATCAGAACCATGAAGAGTTGGATTCAAGACCTGCTCATTAACCACGTCTAAGCATGTGACTCACAAAAAAAGAGACTTTATGGCAATAATTAGGAGCATGGTTGCCCACTTTCATTAGTAGAATGTAGGCTTCTTACAGGCAGGATCTGTATCCTTTTTGTCTTCAAATTCCCATATTCCCCTGGTACATGGTAAACAATAAATATATGATGACTTATTGAAGTATTCCTTACCAGGAAACTTATTAACATAGGTCTAGAACAAGCGGACTGATAATAACAGTAGTAATAGTAGCAGTAGAGATAATAGTAAGAATAATGGTAGCATTCATATGAGCTTTCAGATTTGCAAAGGGCTTTACAAAAATTATCTTATTTGATCACAACAATTCTAGAAGATAGATTTTATTACTATTCCCATTTTACAGATAAGAAAACTGAATCAAGAAAAAGGTAAGCAGCTTACTTAGGATCACAGAAATAGTATGTTTGAGACAGGATCTGAACTCAGGGTTTCTTGTCTCCAGGTCCAGCATTTTATCTACTGTGCAACCTAACTCCCTCCAAACCACATGTATCCAGCATTTTGCTACCTCCAAGATCAGAAATGTCAAACAGAGGGTGTCAGATCACATACAGGCCGCAACATTCATGAATAGTCCAAACCAGATTAAAACATAATTGGTAAATCTTTAACAAAATAAAATTTAAAACATAATAAAATACAGATAACTTTAATATGTAGTATTCTAAGTCAATATGTGAATCCCCCTCCCCAGGATTTCTTTTGTATGGCTTAATGGCTCCCATTGCTAAATGAGTTTGAGAGCACTATTCTAGATAATATTAGCTGCTATTTATATATTTCTCTAATGATTGCAACATGTTTTATATAGTATATTGCCTCCTTAAAGCTTTACAACAAACAGATAGTTAAGCATCACTGATATCAATGTCCCCATTTTGCAGATGAGGAAACTAAGGCACAGAAAAGTTAGCCAAAATATGGTGTCTGCACACGAGGGAACAAAAAGCAATCTGGGGTGATCTTTTACTAGAGAGTAAACTTGGCCATACTTCAAGAGCAAAGTTTATAAGGAACAACCAAAGCAAATCAGAGATGTTAAGCTTGATAGCTGATAAGTGCTTAGGAAGATTCTCCCTAGTTCTATTTTAGACTTGAACAATATTTAACAGTGTCAGACAAAAAGTGTTAAAAGATTTATTGTTATAAACTATAACTGTTGAAGAAAAAAAATCTCATACTGTGTCGTGCAGGATTTATTGCAAAAGATCAGATGCTGAATTCTTAACTAAGAATGCCTGTCTATTTACCAATCTTTCCCAAATGGAGAGAGTTTATCTATCACATCATCCCTTTCTTGTCCATTTGTATCCTGTAGCCCTGAGGAAATTAGTCCATATTTCAGAAGACATAAGTTAGAACAAATAAGTAAAAGCTGCATGAGAGATGGCAATTTGGAAAGGGAAAAAGAGAGCATGATGAAAATCAGCACAAGTAACTCATACCACATTTAATTTTCCAAACATCATTAACTGAATCTTAATGTACAAATAAGAGTGTTTTATTGGGTTTTGTTGTTGTTTTGATTTTTTTTGGCCTAGATTTGTGACTTCATTGGTATAAGGAATCCTATGAAATGAGACTCTTTCCAATGAGGCAAACTGGCAATTGTTCTACAGTTTATAATCATAAGTTTCCTGGAGTTTTGAGAGATTAAAGGATTTCCCCAGGGATAAACATCCAGGATATGTCACATGTAGCAACTGAACCAAAGTCCTCTAGTTATGTACCGCACACAAAGCCTCTCAATTAGAAAAGACACAGGAAAATTCTTGAACAGAATATAGCACTGTATTTGTGGTATTTTTTTTAAAGGAAAAGAATAAAAAGACTATTGCTTAACATGCTCAAAATATTTATTTAAAAACAAGAGAGCATTATTAACAACAGAGAAAAACTAAAAGCTTTAGTTGTAATATTAGGAGTAAAAGCAAGAATTCCTGCTATCTCCATTATTATTTGATACAATGCAAGATGTTAGCTATAGAAATAAGGGTGGGGAAAAATAAAGAAATTGGGAGGATAGGGAAAGATGAAGAAAAATTATCTCTATTTGATAACATGATGGTTTACTTAGAAGTCCAAAAATTCACAAAAAGTTAACAGAAATAAACAATAGCTTCAATATTAGTATACAACAAAATCAATTCACAAAAATTTATTAGCCTTTTTGGATACGTCTCTTTTAAGAGCAAGAAAAGAAGAAAAAATTGTTCAAAACAACTATGAAAGGCCTAAAATACTTGTGTATTAAGCTACCAAGATTTTACATATATATGTATATATATATACATATATAAATACAGAGAAAAAGATCTATATATAAAATGGGATTTATCCAAATACAACTGAAAAACAATTTTTAGCGATACAAAAACACTTAATTGGAAAAAATGTTCGTTATTCTTGATGTACTAATAAAACAAAAATGATACTATATAAAGTATAAGGCTAGTGATCTGCTCATCAAAATAGCAAAGTGCTACTTTATATATAGTATTACTATATATTATTATATATATTGTCTATGTATATCCTCTTTTTGGAGTAACCAAAGATCTAAAATCTAAAAGGAAATTATGCAAAAAATAAATAAAAAAGGAAGAATGAATTACTAGATTTTAAACTATATCATTAATCATTAAAAACCACTTGGCAATAGTTACCAAAAAACCCAGAAGAGCAAATCAGTGTAACAGACTAGAGAGGCAAGATCATAATAACCCTAGTGTTCCATAAATTCAAGATGAAATACCACTAGTAAAGGATTTTATTCAATAAACTTTGGAAACTTTGGAAGAAATTAGGTTTAAAACAGCAGCTAGCATCATATAGTAGTAGTAATAATAATAAGATCAATATAATATGTCTCACAGATTACTGCATGACAAAAGTATTACTATGAAAATGTATTAAAATACTTTTGGAGCAAAGGTAAAGGCTTACTCTGGTAATCCCAACTATCAAGAAAGCTGTACCTGGTGGATCTCTTAAATTCAGTTTTTGTGCAATGGGCTAATAAGCTCATTAGATGTGTTCATATTAAGCTTGACACTGATAGTCAAGTTCTTAGGAAGACAGGAAAGGGCATCAGTCTGCCTAAAGATAGGCAAAGTAGCCTCTATGGAAAGAGAGAATGTGAAAGCACCTGGAACAATCAAAATGGGATCAAGCTTATGAGTTACCCCTGTACTTCTGTACTTCCAGTGGGGGCAATAAAAGGAAACCCAGGTTTTTAAACTGGAGGAGGGGAGAAATTATTAGAGTCTCATTTCACTCAACAATGTGATGGCTGACAATAGATATACATCACTAGGATTGTTAAATGTAAATAAAAATAGTTTGCCTAGATGAAGACTATAAAAACAGCTAAAACTCAAGGGCAAAATAAAAAAAAAAGGAGACCTCAATTTGCAACATCCCTGTGAATGTGTTGACAATAAAGTATAGAACAAATGTCTGAAATGAAGGCAAATGTAATGATTCTGGACTAAGTCACTGCCTCCAGAAATTACAGAGAGATCATCCTCTGGGTGCTCAAATTTATTGATCAATACAGATTATGCAAGAAAATGCAGAAATGTAAAACTAAGCACTTACCAGAAAAGGCTCAATCAAATGGCTAGAAGCTTAATATCCTTATTAGAGTCCTATCCTAAATTACCTATGAAAATTTACCACAAATTGTTCTGAAACATGAGCATTTTCACATACAAAATTGTTGCCCATAGTCCGCCTCACAGAACATCAATACACAAAATTTTGAGAAGGATGTTTTTAATAAATTTTACCACACCAAATACTCATATTCTCCAAATTATGCAGAATGAACTAGCAGAAGAAATCAAAACCATGTGGGATGAAGTACATATCATCCCCATCATGTTGTCTGGGACTGAAGATGTCCTGGAAATATTCCAGTAAGCCTACAGAGATAAATTTACATAGCAAAACTTTTACTCAATTATAAAAAACAGTCATTGCCATAATCCATTGGATGTTGAGTATAAAAGAACAATAACAGAATTAGAAACTTGAGATTTCTTTCTGTTTGATACTGAAAAAAATATGAGAATAAAATAAATTAATAACATAATTATTCACATTTATATGGCACTTTAAGGTTTGTGAAGTACTTTAAACACATTGCTTCATTAAATACAACTCTGCAAAATGGGTGCTATTATCACATTTATTTTACAGATGAGGAAATCAAAGCTCAGATCAATTAAGTGAACTGATCTGGGTCACACAGATTAATAACTGTTTGAGGTAGTATTTGAATCCAAATCTTCCTGACCTCATGTTCAATTCTCTAGCCACTATATCAATCTGTCTCTTCCAATATGCCACTGAAAACTCCAAAGAAATACATAACCCCAATAGAAAAGCTCCCTCTACAATACATATATATATATGATATGTATGCACTATATGTGCATATTTATATAGGAGGTTTGAAGATATCCTTTAAAAATATAGCTGCAGAAGAATTAACCAATCAAAAGAAAACAGATTATTTTACCTAAAATTTTAAAAAGTTTGAACAAAAGATCAACATGGCTAAAATAAAAGAAACTGCCATTTGGAGGGGAAAATCTATTCTTAAAACATATAGGAAACTCAAGAGTAATATAACTAATTGTGGCATATTGTTCTGCTGTTCTCAGTCATGTTCAACTTTTAGTGACCCTATTTAGGATTTTCTGGGCAAGAATACTAGAGGGGTTTGCCATTTCCTTCTTCAGCTCATTTCTCAAATGAGGAAACTGAGGTAAACAGGGTTAAGTGACTTGAGGTCAGATTTAAAGTCAAGAAAATGAGTCTTCCTGACTCAGGCCCAGCATTCTATCTACTGTGCCATCTAGCTGACCTGTATATACAATACAGCAACTATCATTACAAATATTGTAATATACAATACAATAATACAACTAACACATAATAACCAACATTTCTGTAATACTTTAAGGTTTACAAAGTGCTTTACAAATATTACTTCAATTGGTTTTTCTAATAACTCTGGGAGGTAGGTACTATTTCCCTTATTTCACAGATAAGAAAACTGAGGCTGACAAACTTGCCAATGTCACAATTAGTGTGTTAGGCTTAATTTTAACTTCTCTCTTTCTGATTCTTCACTGCTTAGAAAAGTAGTCAAACTACTTTTTTGGAAGAAGAAATGCAAGTGATCAACAAAAGCCCATGGAAAAATGTCCTAAATTACTAATAATAACAGAGATGCAGACTAAAATCATTCTGCAGTTTCATACTCACTCATCAAATTTGCAAAGCTGACAAAAGTTAGAAATAGTCGATGCTGGATGAGTGATGGAGAGAGGGGACATACTAATAATACCCTGCTGGTAAAGCTAAAAAATAGTCCAACAGTTCTGGGAAATGATTTGGAATCATGGAAGAAAAGACACCAAATTGTCATATCTTTTAACCATAGAATCATACTGTTGAGCAAAAAACCTTGAGGTGTCACTGAAACTAAGATACCATGCATGACAGAATATTTTTAACAGCATTTTTTTTGGTAGTAAAGAATTGGAAAGGAAGTAAATATCCATCACTTGGTAAAAAATGTCTCAGAAAAGACAAAAATAAGGAATTCAGAGAAACATGACAAGACTTGAATAAATGGTATAGACCAAAGAAAAAGAGAATTAAGGGAATAAATAAGTTGAGCATCACATTCACAAGGCCCTATTTAAAATTCATTGGGAGCTAGGATGACCCCATTGCTTGTACTCCCCAAACAGGTCCTTGGGATGGCTGGTAACAGTTAAGAAATTGAGCTCATAACTTAAGTATTTAACAGAATAGTTTTATGTCAGGTTTTAAAGAATACCTGACATAAAACTATTCTGTTAAATACTTAAGTATAAAATGTATCAAACCAGAAGGATTCAGTAGATACAATGATCATCAAAAAAGCATTAAAAGACAATGGCACTGTTTAACATATATTGGATTACTTGCCATCTAGGAGAAGGAGTGAGGGGAAGGAGGGGAAAATTTGGAACACAAGATTTTGCAAGGGTCAATGTTGAAAATTTACCCATGCATATGTTTTGAAAATAAAAAGCTTCAGTAAAAAATATTTTAAAAAAAGAAAAAGAAAAAAGACAATGGTAGCTGGATTAATTGCAGCCAACAATCTTGGTCTGGAAAAAGAGAACATAAAACATATATCCATGGCCCTCCCCTGCCCCACCTGCCAGTCAATAGAGAAATAGAGACCTATACATGTGGAATCTTGTATATTTTATCAGGAAAGATTCATCTGTGTGAGAACATATAATGAAAGGATTATGATGAGATGGGCAAAGCAATAAATGTTTTTAAATTTAAAAAAATCAACTATTCATTTAAATCTGTAACTAGTTATTGAAGAATGGAAAGGTGAATATGTGAATGGGAGAGAGTGGGGCATCTGAGAGCAGAGCATTATTACTACAAGAGATTAAGAAAAAAGGTGAATATTATATTAGAAACTAGAATGATGATCTAAGACTTGGGCTCTAACAATCATTCAATTCTTTTTAATTTAGTCCTCTTCCCCCATAAAAATTTGGAGAACACAAATATTGTATTCATTTGTCTTTTGGATGACTTAAGTGCTACAGCTGCTCCCTTCTAAAGATCATCTCATAAAGGAAGGAAAGAGAACCAACAAGAAGCTGAGATGACAGGGCAGAAGTATCTCTGTGACCCCAGATGAATGAAAATGAAAGTAGCCTCTTGGAGCTGCCCTATATCTCCCACTGAGTGGCGGACTCGTTGCATCTTGGGAGGGGAAATTCTTTCTCACAACCCCTTCTCCTCATAAAACTTAGCTTCCCTCCATTTAAAAACCACTCTCTTGGCAAAGAGTGATGGAAAGCTTCATTCATCCAGCAACTTGCCTCCTGTTGGATCTTTTTTTTTGGAGGGGGGGAGTAGAGAATAGGGGGTGCAATGTAAGGGGGAAGTATGATTGCTCTACAGCTGAGCATCAAACCCACAGCTCAAGTGAAAGCAAGTAGCTCACCTCCCTCTCTGTCTCACCCAGAAGCTGGCAGAATGATTTAATAGTGCAAATCATGTTGGCGTTCAGACTCATTTTATGAAGAGATCTGGGGTGGGGATGAGAGGCCCCAGAATTCAGTTTAAGGAAGAACCATCTGATTAATAATGGGGTGTGGTTTCATGGAGGGGGTGCTTACAATGTGCACTGGCACAAGCCCGGAAATGTACCCTTCCTGAGGGAGAGAGAAATTATCTCCTCCAAGGGGCAGGAGGAGGTCAGAGAAGCAGCAGCCTTCACAGAGATAATTAAGTGCAAAGGGAAACAGAATGGGGGAAAGAAGAATCGAACAGTTATAAAGCAGCCCCCCAATACCTTATGCACAAAACAAAGAAGAGGAGATGGGATTTGACTCACAGATTCACATGTCCCAAATTTATCAACAAATTTATTAACAACAAAATTATCAACAATTTATGTCACATACATGTGTGAATGTCTACACACACACACACACACACACACACACACACATTTAAGCACCTCATTACTGACACGTAAGAGGTATATGGCCAGCAGCAAAAGCCTCTGTCTATGTCTTCAGAATCACCAGTCCCTGGAGTTTTGAGCAAAGAAACAGTGACCTAAGTTAACACTAGAATTGCCAGCAAGCTCTGGATCCCCCACCCCCTCCAACCCAGTTTATAAACCAGACTCAAGGGGGAAATAGTCTATGAAACTAGTTAAACAGTCCTTTCCAGGAACAGGGAACAGCACAGCTTTACCAAATATGGCAAATGAAAGTGAAAAGCCAAAAAGAGAGCAGGCTCTGGGCTGCATCCTTCCCCAAACTAGCCAGCTGGATGAGAGAAATAAGGAATACTCAAGTTTTACTAGCTCAGACTGCAAATGCAATGAGAAAACATTAAGAAATTATCATCAGAAGAAAGGTTGGCCAAGTAGCCTCCTGAAATGCATTTATCCCAGGCCGCAATGGCCCATGGAAAGCATTTCTGCTTTTGGAAAGGATGTCTGTAAAACATACAATATATTCTGAAAGAAAATGGTTTTTGTTATGCTCTCTCACAGTACTCTGAAGGTAGGCATTAGGGGATACATGCTTGAAGAATACTTAATGTTCCTCTGTAACATAATTCAGTGTGATTATATGGCATGCATGCCATGTTTAAAAAATTTTTTTTACCTATAAAGGACTGTTTTTCAAAATTATTTTGCCCGATTTTGAAGGACTTGGTTTCTATCCTTTAAAGGAAGGGCTATCTACCATTCCATTTCCTGTTGTAGTACAATCTTTCCTAAAAGATTGGAGAATCACAGGGTTCAAATGCTAAGAGACATTAAAAGCCATTTAATTTAACCGTTCTTTTCACAGATGGAAAAAATGGAACTCAGAGTTTAAATGACTTGCCCAAGATCATATCAGTAGCGAACACTGCTTTTTTTCACTTCAAAAGCTGTTTAATTTCCAAGGCACCATATAATCTGCATCCATTTTATTTTCATTTTTTGTGTAGTTTTTTTTAAGCAAAGCTTAAAGTAACCTGATTTTATGGTAAAATAGACTTTTCACAAGACCAAAAGCTTTTGCTTTTGGTTTCTCTAACTTCTGGAAGATTCATGAACCAGACCTACAATCAAATCATTTGACTATTTTTCAGAATAAAGCAACCAAAACTATTTATTGAGAATGAAGGAGATAAAACATTCACCAAATATTTCAAAGAAAAATACAGTATTAATTTTTGTGTCTAGAATACTACTGTTTTATTCCTCCCTCACAATAAACCATGTTACCAAAAAGATTTCTCTAATAGATAAAACTTCTTAAAACTTAAAAAAAAAAGAAGAGGAAGAGGAAGAAGCAGCAGCAGCACTTGGGACTTAAGACACCAAGAGATATGGTGACTTATTTCTAGTTCTGTTCAGCCTTAGAAGATGCAGCTGAAGGACATTCCTTTTGGAACTACATGGTCATATGACAACATCCTATCACGTCTTCTGAGTCAAAATGCACAATGGCAGAATACAAACACCCAAATTTTATCTGGTTACCTTGGAACAATATGTGCTGGAAAGTTAGGAAGGGGCGGCCAAGAAGGCACTGGAGAACATTCCCCATTCCACATAACATTAAGAATTAGGTCAACTCGTCCATTTTGGAAATATTAAAGCTGGGAAGATGATTTTCCTATGGAAATGGCTAGAACACAGTCTTCAGACATTAAATTAAACAGCTGTTCTCTTGGCTTCCTCTAGCATCCCTAGATCAGAACTTATTCCTAGAGGGGAAAATGCTTTCTTGATGAAAATAGGATCTTTTTAACCTTAGAGAATTCAGAGCTTGAATTTTTATGCATTTTAGACAATATTAGAAATACATTTCATAGCTGAAAGACCAAAGTCTTTCAAGAAGATAATCTGATAATTAAATTTCATGCTTGAGATATCTTATGGAACAATGAAAGCATCAAGAAACATGGTTAAGTTACAGGTTAGAAGACCTGATGACAAAGCAGGTACATTCTAAATTTGCTTCCTTTTTTATAAACCAAATCCTGTCAAATATGCTCCAGTACACTCAAATCGGATTGCTTTGTTTGGGGCAGGCATGACAATAACAACAAAAAACAGCCCTGTCTCAATTATTTTAAGTTTATTTAGCTGTTTGTGTGGGTAGGATGGCATTTCAAGTCCACAAGGATGACTCTTGGCTACTTAAGCACCAGAAAAATCCTAATACCGACCTGGCTCCATTGTTTTAGGGGAAAATTTTTGGCCTTTAAATAGCTGACCTGTAAGATGAAAGGTTCCCAATGAGCTAGTGTCTCGCCAAGACCTGAGTGCAATATAACATAGTTCCCTACAGCCATTTTTACATCACAAATGGTTTCTGAGCTTTTGGTTATTTTTAGCCCTTCATACAGTGCAGTTGGCACAAAGCAGAAATAGATGTTTGTTTCATATAAAGCTTCTATAGAGGGGGCGTTGCTTGCTTTTACCCCATATCCATTCCATGTTTTGTAGAAATTTCTCCTAATAATAGCCTTTCTACCACCCCCAAATTTTCCTTAAATAGGTTTATATAAAATATGACAAGCAAGGAAATTTTACATAAAACTGGAGAATATTGAAATGGAGTTTTTCATTTGGGTTTTGTTTTTTTAAAGGGGGAATTTCCACCGTATAGGGAACTCCTGATGGGAATTTCCCTCCATTAATGTAAAGTTGCTTTAAGGAGGCTAATTGATCTGCCCATGGTCTCCCAGCCATCTCCCAGCCACTGGACACATCAGGCATGTGATCCTGACTCTGAGGTAGAGGTTTTTAACTTGGGTTCCAATAAATTGTTGGTTTAAAAAATTGTTAACTGTATGTAATAACAACTCATTTCCTTAGTAAATACAAAGGTATTTTATTTTATTCATTTAACGACATTATTCTAAGGGGTCTTAACCTAGTCCAAGCCAGGTTAAGAATCCCAATGGTCAGCCATTTCTCCACTATGGCACACTGTCTCCAATAAATATATTTAAGGAAGAAAAATTTGATGTATCATTCTTCCCCTAACTTAACTTCACCATAGTCGTAGTGGTGACAGAGCGTCAATGCCACAAGAAAAGCCCTTTGCTGTAGAATTTGAAAGAAACCTCTGCAGTTTGGGAGCCTTACTATGCCCTGCTAATGCTGACTCAGCAAACATACTGTCAGTGGGGTTTAGCACCTCTCCAGATGGACTGTGAGAACAGAGACTATCACAGCTTCTAGAAGCAGCTTGTGGAGATGATAGGGAAAAATCATTTTATCAGAACCCAGAACAAACCCAGAACAAGAAAATACTCTCCTCATTCTACCAGGATTGCTGATTGTAGCAGGAGGAAATAAAAAAGGGAAATGAAGAGAGCCAGTGAAGACTGGACCTGAAAGGCAGTTTACAGGGGAATTCCACAGGTTGTAACAATAGTTTATATGAACTACCTATTTACAACTAGTGGTGGTAAAGGCACTGAATGGTAGCTCTTACAAATGAGCTGAAGTAGCCACTTCTAACCTTCATCTCTGTTTATGCAATCTTTTTTTGAAAAGTTATATTGATGCATCTTGTTTTTATTTCAGAAACATTTATAGATTAACTCTATAAAGTCTCTAAACAAAGAAAAACAATTAAGTAAAATTATTAATATAGTGACCTCATCTGAAAGTACATATAACATTTCATACATCTGTAACATCTGCCCTACTTCTTTATTTTTAAAAAATTGAACAAAAATTGTTTCCTTCTTTCCTCATTTCATTAAAAAAAGAAAAACTAATTCTTTAAAACAAATTGGAATAGTAAAAAAATTTCTCAATGTTGTATACAATATATACTGATAAATATATACATAATATGTTGATATATATGTATTTATATATAACTGATAATAAAAACCTGTTATCTTTTACGGAGATGTGGTGCAGAGATTTAAGCAGAATTTTACATAGACATATGTGCATATTATATTATGTAAATGCAAAATTATATATGTATATATACCTATAATCTTATATGTGTATACATATATATCTATATAAATATTCATTCATTTGTTGTTTTTTTTCTGTATCTTAAATCCTCCACCAATATCTCTCTATAACAGATAAAAGGTTTTATCATCAGTCCTCTGGCTATCTTTCAGTGTATCCTTATTGTATAAATTTTTTTGGTTCTGCACATTCCATTCTTCATCAGTGTATAGTCTACAAAATTTTTCATTTTTCTAATACTGATGTTATGGTATAAATTATTCTTTTGAATTGACTCAGTTCGTTCTGCATCAATTCACATAAATCTTTTCATTTGTCTTGGAAATTATCTATTTCTTCATTTCTTACAGCAAAATAGCATTCCATGCCATTTGTGTATCTCAGCTTGTTCAGTCATTCCTCAATTGATGGATATTGCTTTAGTTTCTGGTTTTTACCATCACATAAAAGAGCTGCTGTAAATGATTTTTGTAAATATATGACCTTTTCTTTTTTTTTTTTTTTTGATTTGTTTTTAGTAGAAGCCTAACCATGGCAAAGAAACTGGTTAGTAAATTTTGTGTGTATAATTCCAAATTTTTTTTCAGAACAGTTCTATCTATGCACATCATCAATATCCCTGCTTTTCCATTTCCCATTATTTGTCATTTTCCTTTTTTTGCATCATCTTTGTCAATATAATGAATTTGAGGCAGAACTTCAGACTTGATTTAGCTTCAATTTCTCTAATCAGTAGTAATTTGGTATAGTTTTTTTCATATGGCTGTAGCTAGCTTGAATAGCCTTGAGAACTGCCTGTTTACAACCTTAGCCCATTCGTCAGGTCAAGCTCTTTTTCTATTTTAAAATAATATTTTATTTTTCCCAATTAAATATAAAAACAATTTTTAGCATTCTCTCTTTTTTGTAAAAAATTTTGAGTTTCAAATTCTATCCCTCCATCCTTCTCTCCCTTCCCTTCCTCCTGCTTGAGATAGTAAGCAATTTGATATGTTAAACATATGCAATCATGCAAAACATTTCTATATTACTTATTTTGTGCAAAAAGCCCTCAAAAAGTGAAAAATGCTTCATTCTGTATTCAGATATGCTCAGATAATACCAGTTCTTTCTCTGGAGACAGAGCATTTCTCATCATGACTCTTTGGGATTGTCTTTCATCATTATATTGATGAATATAGCTAAGTCATTCACAGTTGTTCATCATATAATATTGCTGTTACTGTGTTAAATGTTCTCCTGGTTATGCTCACTTTGTTTTGTATCAGTTCATGTAAATTTTTCCAGGTTTTTCTGAAATAATCCTGTTTATCATTTTTTTTTGCATTACAATATTCCATTATAATCATATACTACAATTTGTTTAGCCATTCCACAACTGATTAATAGGCATCCCTTAATTTCCAGTTGATAGCTACTATAAAAAGAATAGTTCTCATTCTTATAAATTTGAATTGATTCCTTATATATCTTGGAGAGGAGCTCTTTATCAAATTTTCCAATTAACTGTTTTCTTTTGAATCTTGCTTTATTGATTGCACAATCAAAATTACCCGTTCTGTGTTCTATGATTTTCTCCATCTTTTGGCTATGAATTTTTCTTTAGCCATAGATTTGCCAGGTAATTTTTTCCATTTTCTAATTTGTTTATGAAGCTATATTTAAGTTACATTCCATTTGAAGCTTAACTTGGTTTGAAGCATGAACTGTTGTTCTAAATCAAATTTTTTCCATACTGCTATCTGATTCTCC
The DNA here is from genome assembly GCA_023553655.1 of Myrmecobius fasciatus. Lineage (NCBI taxonomy): Eukaryota > Metazoa > Chordata > Mammalia > Dasyuromorphia > Myrmecobiidae > Myrmecobius > Myrmecobius fasciatus. Next base: position 128,191 of record JAJPUD010003382.1, on the reverse strand, counting down.
CATCATTTCTGTCAAATTATGATTCCTTCTCCCTGTAGTTAGGGTCTTTGTATTTGTCAAATGCTAGAGATTACTTTATTCATGTAGCTAGATGGTCCATCAGATAAAGTATTGAGCCTGGAGTCAGGAAGACCTGCTCTCAGACTCTTACTAGCTGTGAGACCCTGGGCAAGGTACTTAATTTGTGTTTGCCTTAAATCTACTTGCCAAGAAAAGACCATAGACAATACAATTTATGAAGTCAAAAAGAATTGGACATAAATGAACCACAAAGCTACTAGATACATGCTTCCATGTATTATGTATCTAATCTGTTCCACTGATCAACCTCTCTATTTTTCAAACAGTACCAAATTGTTTTGAGAATGACTGTTTTGTAGTACATTTGGCAATCTGACATTACTGGTCTACTTTTGCTGTCACTTCATTTTTTTCCCTTGAGATTCTTGATCTTTTTGGCCTCCATATGATTTTCATTTTTTTTCTTGTTTAGTAAAGTCCTTCCTCAGTTGTCTAATTGACACAATAGCATTGCATAAGTTCTTAGGTAGCATAATCATTTTTATTACATTGCTTCATCTTATTCATGAGGAATTAATTTTTTTCTAATGTTTTAAATCTGTCTTTATTTCTGTAACCAGTGGGTTATAATTGTATTTATATATTTCTTTTGTGTATCTTGGTAGATAATCTCTCAAGCATTTCACATATTCTGTAGTAATTATAAATTGAATTTCTCTATCTCATGCTGCTAGGTTTATTAGTATTATACCTACATGCTGATGATTTGTGATTTATTTCATATCTTGCAAGTTTGTTCAAGTTGTTGTTTCAACTAAATTTTAGTCGACTTTCGAGTTTGTCAAATTATTGCATATGAAAAAATGATAATTTTGCTTCTTTTTTGTCATCGTTCAGTCATTTTGGCCATGTCCAATTCTTTGTGACTTCATTTGGGATTTTCTTGGCAGAAATAAAGGAGTAGTTTGCCATTTCCTTCTCCAGCTCATTTACAAATGAAGAAATTGAGGCAAGTGACTTGTCCAGGATCACACATCTAAAAAGGCACTGTATTATTCTACCTAGCTGTGCTATAGTCATGAATTTTCTTTATTTTCATATCTATTTCTTATTCTTATCCTATTGTTTATACTTATTGCCAAATAAAATTGATGACAATTGCCATCTTTGCTTGGCCCTTGATTTTGTTGGTATTTCTACCAAAAATAGCAAGAAGTAGACTAGAGATATATGACTGAATAATTGGTTTGGTAGGGTCAATAAAATAAAAATGGGGGTAGATAAGATAGAGGAATTAGACAATCATCAGATGAGAAAGTTTCAGAACCAATGTTCTCTGTAAACATATGCAAGAAGCAAGTATATCCTTTGAGAGTAGGATCTGCTTCATATTTTACTTTTTATTCCCAGTGCCTAGGACAGTGCCTAACATATGACACTTAATAGAATCATAAATAATAACTCTAAAGCCAGAAGCAGCTTTAGAATTGAATCCTTACTAAAATGAATGTCTTTCTTTTAGTATTAACTAACTTCAATCTTAAATTCCTCAACTCTAAATTCCAAATAACAATGACAAGATTAGTTATTAGTAGGAAAAAAGGAGTTAATTGACAAGTAAATGTGTTTTACATGATTTTATATATACATATATATATATACACACATACACATATAACCTATATTAAACTGTCTGACTTCTCAATGAGGAGGGGGAACAGAGGGAGAGAATTTGGAACTCAAAATGTGAAGAAAAAAAGAATGTTAAAATTGTTTTTACATGTAATTGGGAAAACATAAAATATGAAATATGAAAGGAGATAATTGGCTTTGTTATCCACAAAGAACAATTATGTCTAATTAGGTTAACTATACACAATCCTTTTCAAATCTGGAGAAGAAAAAAAATTTCCTTGGAGGGATCAGAAAGAAAATAATCCCAAACCATGTATGGTCATGAATTTTAACCTACAGTCACAGAGCCAGCTGAGAAAACATCAAGATCTGCATATTTCCTGATGAGTATTTTTAATATTCCTATTTCAGATTCACTAAAAGTGCATCAGTGATAAGGAATCCATTATGCCACCTGAGAGCTGGCAGATTTCAATTCTCTACCATGAAACAAATAATACTGGCATGGTGACAAGTACAATATTAGATGCCCCCATTTGATGTTAGCTCTCCTGCAATTCAGGGGTCAAATGATAATGATCACATTTCTATTCACAGTGAAAATGTCAGGCACAGAAAACATAATGCTTGACTGACATTTTACTCCCATCTACTCCATTAACAACCTCAAAGCTTTTTTACTCATGAGAAAGAAGAAAACAAATTTCCATAAAAAGGTTATTTCAGACCTCTCTAAAAAAACCACAGAGTTGGAAAACTTTCATTAGTTCTGTCTGATGCTCCGTCTAAGCTATGATGTTAAGTCTACAGAGAAGATGGTGAGCACTTAATGTTTATTGGTGATAGAATGTGTGGGGTTAGATATTATGTTCATAAAAATAAACCCCATGTTGACTCATGTTAAGATGTCAGGTCAAGATTGATGCACAACTACCCAGCTATAGTCATCCAAGAAGTTTTTGCAAATTGATTTTAAAATTAAGTAATAAAGTCAATATTTTACTTCCTTCCCACATCCCCGCCCAAAATTAATTTGATCCTCGATAATGAGAAACAAATGCATTTCTGCATTATAAATAACATATTGGGTGAAGGAATCTGGCATTGGGAACTAACCCTAAACCAATAACTTACCATATATTTTAGATATAAAACCACTTACAGAGTGGTTCTTTTTTCTTTTTGAGCCTAAATTAGTTGTCAAAGTTCAGAAGCATCATAAAGACAATGAATTGTCTCAGGATCATTTCTATCTAAACTTTACCAGAAAAGATGAGAATGAAATTAGTAATAGCAGTCACTAATAATAACAATGATGATGATAGATTATAGTCATTGTGTAAATATTATCTGTGAATCATGCTTAGAATGCCCTTCCTCTATTTTATATACTTATTATATGTATGGATGTTGTCTTTCAATAGAACGTTAGCTTTCTGAGGGGAAGGATTAATTTTTCTTTTTATATTCCCAGCCTCCAGCTTGTTAATCCTGGCTTTTTTATTCACTACAGTCTTTTCTTGCTCATCCTTCTGCCCCTCAGTAAACTTTCTTCCATTGAAACTATCTCATCTGGGCCTACAAAATGCAATTGCCTCTTATATGAATCCATTTGTTTCCCTTTTAATCACTATGCATGAGACTATCCAGGCTATACAATCAACCTTAATGTCTCTCAATTACAATTATATATCAACTGCCTGCTAGAGATCTCTTTTTAGAGGTACTTTATGTACCTCCAACTCAATATGTCCATAAAAATATGCACTGTGTTCCCTGCTAAAATGCCCCTTTTCTCCTAAGGGCATGATGTTAGTTCCCAAGTTTATCACCTCTAAGACATCCCTAACCATCCTTGATCTTCGTGCCACATTTCTCCCACCATCTTATTCAAAAGGCTACCATTCTACTTTAGGTCAGCCCCTTTGAGCTTAATTATTCCAAAAGCTCCCTAATGTTTTGCTTTTAGCTTCTCCAACACATTCTCCACACAACTGCCAAAATAATCTTTCTAAGACAGAAATTTGACCATATTTCTCCCTTTTCAATAGTTCTTCATTTGTTGTGGGTTAATATATAAATTTTTAATATAATAAGCTCATCCTCCACAATGTAGTTCCCTATCCTTTCAACATTATTAAATGCAATTCTCATTCACAAATACAAATAGTAGGAAACTAGACTAGGAACTGTTCTTCAAATATAGATATTTCATCTCCTACCTCCATGCATTTGCATGAGCCTAGAACTTAATAAATACTAAATTGAACTGAATTTATTAAGGTTATAGTGAGGATCCTAGAAAGCAATTGAGAAAGGGAAATAGTTTTCTTCATGGCTACAGATTGGATTTAAATGCAGGGACTTTGAACAAAGATATTTTATCTCCAAACTCTTCCTCATGATGAACTTGCCAGAAGGATAATGAAATTCTAAATAACAGAGCCCTACTAATTCTCCTAACTGTAGAGCCTGAATGAGTGTTTGAATTCCTCTTCATCTTCTAAGGAAAGAACAGTAAAGGGAATATTGGCAGCTGGATGTTAGTCACCACCCCTGACCAAGGTTCATATTCACAGAGCAAGCATCTCAACTAGGGTCACAGGTGGAGTGTCAAATTTGAAATCTGGGTTTTTATCTCATCTGAAAAACTTAAAATCTGTGTAACCCTGGGAAAGTCTCACTTTCCAACATCTGTAAAATGTGGTTTCTGCCAGCTAACTCACAGGACTGTTGTGAGTACTAATGAGATAACATGGAAAGGCACAACGAGGTGGCTGGCTGATCAAATATTAGCTGCAGAGTCATGAAGATGAATTCAAATCCTTCTTCAGCTACTTAGTACCTTTGTGGCCCTAGGCAACTTATTTAACCTCTCAGCCTCAGTTTCCTCATTCGTAATACCTCCCAGTGTTGTTGTGAGACTAAAATAAAAATGTTATTATTGGCATTATGTAAAATAACAATTTTTAATGATACTTACAAATATGTATGTACATTTATATGTATTTGAGTGTGTGTGTGTGTGTGTGTGTGTGTGTGTGTGTGTGTAGACTTACACATACATCTGGGGCATTGCTCTTCAAAAGATATGGATGAAAGTGAATTAAACCACATATTTGGAGACATGCGATGCTGAAAACAGTGAAATAAAAGAAAATTTAAGTAAACTTCAATAGTACAAGTATTTTAATTTTTATTATATTGTTATGACTCTGTCATTAGTACTGAAATGTTATTTAAGTTGTTCTTTATTTCTTTAAGGAGTATTTTGTAATTGGACAAAATGGCAACAATGACAACTAACATTTAAGGAACACTTGAAGGTTTGTAAAATGCTTCACAAATATCTCGTTTCATCTCACAACAATCGTTGGAGGAAGATTTTAGTTTTATTCGAACTTGTGAGATGAGGACACTGAGGCAGACAAGGTTAAGAGGTTTGCCCAGGTGTCAAAGAGAACCTATGAATCTCAGGTCTCCCTGGCTCCAGGTACAGTCTTCTACTATGCCTCCTTGGGTTTGAGTGACTCCCAAACAATTTATGCTTTTTGAGGGTAATTTAAAGGGGACTTCCCTTTCTACTATTGCCTCCTGGATTTTGTAATTACCATAATGCTGATTTATGAGGATTTACTTTTTAGCTTGCAACTTTACCAGTTTCTTTGTATAATTTTTTAGCATTTTCTAAGTAAACCATCATGTTATCAGAAAAAAAGGATAGTTTTGCCTTCTCTTGTAATCTAACTTTATGTTTTTAATTTTTGTCACTTTATGTATTGATATTGGTGTAATAACTACGTCAAACAATAGAAAGGAAAGGATTTGTTACTGTATTTGTTGGGAAAGCTTTTATTGTTTCCCATTTGATATAATGCTTGCTTTTGATTTTATCACATTAAAAAAAATTCCATTCCAATAGACTTGTGATGGAGAGATCCCTCTGCACCCAGAAAGAGGACTGTGTGGAATAACAGCATAGTATTTTCACCTTTTTATTGTTATTTGCTTGCTTTTTTCCCCCTTTCTCTTTTTTTTCTTTTTTGATCTGATTTTTCTTGTGCAATAAGATAAATGCAGAAATATGTTTATGCACATGTTTAACTTATGTGAATTACTTGCTGTCAGGCAGGAAGGAGAAAAGTTGGGAACAAAAGGCTTTGCAAGGATGAATGTTGAAAATTATTTTTACATATATTTTGAAAATAAAAAAAATTATCAAAAAATCTCTCTATGTCTATGCCTTGTAGGGTTTTTAGCATAATAAGTGTTATAGTTTCTTAGAAATATTTTAGACATCTACTAAGATAATCACATGGTTTGAATGTTTTTGTTTTTAATATGATATTTTATTGTTTTTCTAATTGAAAGATTCTGGTATAATTCCAACTTACTCATAATGAATTATTTTTAGATAAATTATAGTTTGTGTCAAATTTTAATTTAAAATTTTTGAAGTGATATTCATTAATAATATTGGTCTACAGTTTCCGGCAATAGTTTGTATGTAATGAACATTTTTCATGTTATACAATCAAAACTACCAATTAGAAATAATAAAATTTTATGTGGCAGAACACAAGTTCCACAACATAAGGGGAAAAGAATGAAAAAAGGTCAAATAAAAGTATTTACAGACCTCAAACTATATTAATAAGTAGCAATCATCAAAATAATTTGGTACTAGTGAAAAGTAGAAAAGTAGATTAATGGAATAGACTAGACAAGGAAGAACCAGAAATAATTTAACTCAATAACTTCAATGCGAGATAAACCTGAAAACATAAATTATCAAGAAAAAACTTACTTTTTCATAAGAACTGCTGAGGCAATTGTAAAACAGTTTGGAAAAAATTGGATGTAGACCAACATTTTACTCCACATGTAAATTCAAAATGGATATGTAACCTGAATATTAATGATTATATCCATAAGAAAATTAAAGAAGAAATAGAGCATAGCCTTTTTAGTTATAAGCAATTCTTAACCAAAGGATCTAGAAGTAATTACAAAAGATAAAAATAGAATTTTGATTATATGAAATTGAAAAGACTTTAGACAAATAAAATTAAGTACACCTAAGATAAGAAGGGAAGAAATCAGATAGAAAAAAAACTTTCCATCACATTTCATTGATAAGTATTTTATAATCTATGATTCATAGACAACTAACAGAAAAACATAAAAGCAAAAACCCTTCCTCAATAAATACTTATCAAAAGAATTCCATAAAATGGATAATTTTGCATATGTTAAATTAAAAGATTTTGCACAAGCAAAAATGTAGCTAAAATTGGGGAGAAAGCAGGAAACTGGGAGAAAAATGTTTTACAACAAGTTTTTCTGATAAAGGCCACATCTCTCAAAAATATAAAGAAAAAAATCAAATTTATAAAAAACATCAGGCATTTTCCAATTGACAAATGAGCAAAGGATATGAATAGGTTGTTTTCAGAAGAAGAAATCAACACTATCTGTAGTAATATGAAAAAAATGCCCTAAATCACTAATGATTAGAGAAATGCAAATTAAAACAACTCTAAGGTACCAAGTCACACCTATCAGATTGGCTAAAATGACAGAAAAGGAAAATGACAAATGTTGGAAAGGATGTGGAAAAATTGGAATACTTACACACTCTTGGTGGAGTTATAAACTCCAGACCCTGTATAGAACAATTTGGAAATATGTCCAAAGGACTATAAAACTGTGCATATTCTTTGACTCAGTGATATCATTATTATGTCTGTATTCAAGAGATTTTTGTTGTTGTTGCTGTTGAGGTGATTGGGGTTAAGTGACTTGCCCAGGGTCACACAGTCAGGAAGTGTTAAGTGTCTGGAGACCAGATTTGAACCCGGGTCCTCCTGACTTCAGGGCTGGTACTCTATCCACTGTGCCACCTAGCTGCCCCCAAGAGATTTTTTTTAAAGGAAAAGATCCTATACAAACAAAAATATTTATAGCAGCTCATTTCACAGTGGCAAAAAATAAATGGAAACTGAAAGTATACCTATCAACTGGAGAATGGCTGAACAAGTTATATGTATATGATTGTGATGAAATACCATTATGCTATAAAATACAATAGGAAAGTTGGTTTCAGAAAAACCTGGGAAGATTTACATGAACTAATACAAAATGAAGTGAGCAGAGCAAGACCACTGACAAAATAACAGCAATATTGTATGATGATCAACTGTGACTGAATTAGCTATTCTCAGAAATTCAATTATCCAAGACAGTTCCAAAGATGAAAAATGCTATTCACCTCCAGAGGAAAAAAAACTACTGAAAATCTGAATGTGTATTGAAGCATACTTTTAAAACTTTGACAAATGAATGTTAAAATTTTGTATATGTAATTGAAGAAAAAACTCAAATATCTTTTATAAATTAAAGCTTTTTATTTTCAAAATATATACACAGATAATTTTCAACATTCACCCTTTCAAAATCTTGTATTCTAAATTTTTCCTCTCCCTCCTTCCCTAGATGACAAATAATCCAATATATGCTAAACATGTGCAACCCTTCTATACATATTTCCACAAGTATCATGCTGCACAAGGAAAAGCAGATCAAGAAGGAAAAAACAAAATGCAAGCAAATAACAACAAAAAGAGTGAAAATATTATGTTTGTATTGGACTACCTGCCATCTAGGGGACTGGGTGGGGAGAAAGAGGGGATAATTTAGAACAGAAGGCTTTGTAAGGGTCAATGTTGAAAAATTACCCATGCATATGTTTTGTAAATAAAACACTTTAATAAAGAAAAAGAAAATACTATGTTTTGATCCACACTCAGTGACCACAGTCCATTTTCTGAGTGCAGATGACTCTCTTCATCACAAGATCATTGGAACTGGCCTGAATCACTTCATTGTTGAAGAGAGCCACATCTGTCAGAATTAATCATCCTATGATTTCCTGGTTCTGCTCATTTCACTTAACCATCAGTTCATGTAAGTCTCTCTAGGCCTCTTTAAAGTCATCCTCCTGATCATTTCTTCTTCTTCTTCTTCTTTTTTTTTTTTTTTTGCTGAGGCAAGTGGGGTTAAGTGACTTGCCCAAGGTCACACAGCTGGAAAGTGTTAAGTGTCTAAGACCAGATTTGAACTCAGGTCTTCCTGACTTCAGGGCTGGTGCTCTATCCACTGCACCCCCTAGCTGCCCCCTCCTGATCATTTCTTACAGAACAATAATATTCCATAACTGATTCAGCCATTCTCCAATTGATGGGCATCCATTCAATTTCCAGTTTCTAGCCACTACAAAAAGGGCTGCCACAAACATTCTTGCACATGTGGGGCCCTTTCCCTCCTTTAAAATTTCTTTGGGATATAGGCCCAGTAGAAACACTACTGGATCAATGGATATTCACAATTTGATAGCCCTTTAGGCATAGTTCCAAATTGCTCTCCAGAGTGGATGGATCCATTCACAGTTCCACCAACAACGTATCAATGTCCCAGTTTCCCCACATCCCCTGCAACATTCGTCATTATCTTTTCCTGTCATTTTAGCCAATCTGACAGGTGTGTAGTGGTATCTCAGAATTGTCTTAATTTGCATTTCTCTGATCAACAGTGATTGAGAGCACCTTTTCATATGACTAGAAATGGTTTTAATTTCTTCATTTAAAAATTGTTCATATCTTTTGACCATTTATCAGTTGGAGAATGGCTTGAATTCTTATAAATTTGAATCAATTCTTTATATATTTTAGAATGAGGCCTTTATCAGAAACCTTGAGGGTAAAAAATTTTTCCCAGTTTATTGTTTCCCTTCTAATCTTGTCTGAATTAAACCCAAATATCTTTTCTAAAAAAAACTGCTAACCACTAACAATAATATGAAGGAAAGCTACCATTGTAAAAGAAATGCAAATTAAAAAAATGAAATTTCCCAGCACACCATTCCTTTCCTGCTCCAGAAATTTGGTAAAGTTGACAAAAAATGAGTGATTAAAGTTTAATTCTGTAAAGACTGAAACACTCATGCACTGTTGGTGAAGTTATGAACTGATAGAACCATTCTTAGAAGCAATCTAGAATTACAAAATAATAAATATGGCTATAATTGTCATATCTTTTGACCCACAGATTTCACGATTGGGCATATACCTCAAGAAGCTCACTGTCAGGAAGGTTCTGGAGCCAGCTACATGGTGTAATGGATACAGCACCAACCCTGAATTTAGAACCTGAGTTCAAAGCCGACTTCAGAAACTTAACACTTCTAGCTGTGTGAGCCTACACAAGTCACTTAACCCCCAAATGCCTCAAAAAAAAGAAGGTTCCAAGTACACCAATTATATTTACAGCATTAATTTTTGTGGTGGCAATTAAATGGTTTACAAATGGGGACAGCTTAATGAACTGCAGTACAAGAATGTAATGCATCACTTTTTTAATGAAAAAATGAACATGATGGATACAGAGAAACACAGAAAGATATATGAATTGATGCAGTGATGTAAACAGTAAACAATATATAGTAACTACAACAATGTAAATGGAAAGAACAACCATCATAAATTGAACAACTGAATGTTAAAAAATTCTGAAAAACAAACGTGGGGCCAAAGAAGAGATACAGAGAGACACTTCCTCCTAATTTTCAAGAAGTTGGAGTCTACAGGTAGAACATATATGGATTATGTGTGCAAGTAATATGTGGACTTTTTATACATGAAGCAGTTATATGTGGAATGTCACATATAAAAGTTTTTTTCAATGTGTCAATTTACTTTCCTTAAATGTTTTTTTTTATTTTATTCGGGATAGTTGTTGGGAGGTAGGAGGAAAGAAAGAGTAAGAAGAGAAATCTGGATGATGAAAAAAGACATATCAATAAAAATCTATCAAAAGTTTTAAATTTAAAAAAAACATAAAAGGAAAATCTAAACTAGGGATAATTTGTTTACCACAAACCACATGGGCAAACATATTCTGTAGCTAGAGCACTGTGGTGGCTTTCAGAAACTGAAGCTGGACTTCTAGGTCTCCCTCTGACTAGGTGCATTGCCTTGGACAAATTCTTCATTTCTCTGAACCTCAGTTTCCCAACCTGTAATATTCAGTGACCGCTAAGATCCATTTCTGCTTTGGTATTATGCTGTGAGTTTGCCAACTGATTGGGCTTGGGGGAAAAATGAAGACAGCTATCTTCTTGTCCTTAAGCCAAACTTAAGCTTCCAGGTTGGGCTTTGAATATTTTGGGCAGCAAGAACAATGGAGCAAAATAAAGTGAGAAGTCTGATCCAAATTGCTCCTTCCCACGATGTCCCTATTCTGAACACAGATGACTTTATATTCTCCAGTGCTGTCACTCAAAAGACTAAAAATCACTTAAGAAACCCCCAAAGAAGTAACAGAGAAAAATCTGTTTTCTACGGAATCTTATGTAATTAAGTCTTTAACCTCATATCAAATAATTTTTTTAAAAAAGAACATGCCTACGCAATAGCTGCATTTATCCACTTGTGACCTTTATAAAAGCCCAACGGTGTTAAGAATTGGCAATCTGAAAGTAATACTTCTCATACTCTTGCTTGTTATAAACAAAATATGAAACAAGTTAAAAAGGCCAATATTTTGCAATTTTAATGGTCCTGCCAATGTTGGCCCCCAAAGAGATAAAAAAATTTATTTCCCTCTCTTCTTTGCAGAGGTGGGGACTATGGGTTTGGAATATTACATATAGTATCAGGCTTAGTGGATTTCTGGGTTACTTTGGATAATTTGCATTTTTTTCTTCACAATGGATGGCTCCATGGGTAGGAAGGAAATGAAAAATACATTTACAAATGACAAATGAAGTGATGTAAAAACAAACAATATCAATAAAATTCCTTCAAAAAATTTTAATAGTCCTAGTCACTCACTTCATGATAAGCCTGTTACCATAAAGTTATGCTTCCTATTTTTGTATTAAAAAAGATACAACTGATCCTATTTTTCAAAGTGCAACTCAAGCACTATTTCCTCTTATGCCCCTTTTTGGTAACAAATTTTTCCCTTAGAAAAAGTACTCTATGGCAAGGAAATGAAAATTGAGTGGATGCCCATCATTTGGGGAATGACTGAATAAGTTATGATATATAAATGTAATAGAATATTATTGTTCTATAAGAAATGATGAGTAGGCTGATTTCAGAAAAGCCTAGAGAGACTTAAATGAAATGTTGAGTGAAGTGAGCAGAACCAAGAGAACATTGTACACAGCAACAAGATTATGTGATGGTCAACTGTGATGGACTTGGCTCTTTTTCAACAATGGGGTGATTCAGGGAAATTCCAATAGACTTGTGATGGGAAAGTGCCATTCACATTGAGAGAGAACTAAGGAGACTGAATATGGGTGAAAACATAGTGTGTTTCCCTTTTTTTGTTGTTGTTTCTTTGCCTGTTTTTTTTTCTTTTTCATTTTTGATCTGATTTTTTTTTTGGACATCATGACAAATATGGAAATATGTTTACAACAATTGCACATGTCTGACCTATATTGAATTGCTTGCTGTCTTGAGGAGGAGAAAGAAGGGAAGAGGGAGAAAAATTTGGAACACAGAGTTTTGCTAAGGAGAATGCTGAAAAATACATGTCTTTGCATGTATTTGGAAAAACAAAATACTATAAAGAAGAAAAAGCACTCTAATTCATTTATTAACTAGTCCACAAACATATACTGTGAACGATGAGAATTCAATTAAACTTGTATTGTCAATTATGAGAAACACTATGGCATAATGAATAGAGAGCTGGCTGTGGTGTGAGGAAGACTAGGGCTTCAAATACTAACCGTGACATATACTGGTGCTGCTTTGTTTTGCCTTACTGGGAAATCCTTACATTCATAAAATCAAAGATCTGATTTAACAAAAAAAGAAAAATTGGGCTATAGAGTTATCTGGTTTTGTATCTTAGTCATTATACTAGAAGAAAAGCTCTTCGAGGATAGACATCATGTGCCACCTAAACTGTGTCTCAAAGTAAGGCATACTGAATAAGTTTGTTGAATAAATCAGTACTTCATGCATTTAGATAAAAGGAATAAAGGGGGAAAGGGATAAAGATAAATGAATAATTCTATCAGTGAAAATTATTCTACAAATTAAAGCTTTCTGATGTAGTTTACTCATAGTACTGACCACCTTATTCTAGACCTGGTTTCTGGACCTTTCATACTCTGTGAATGTACCTAGTTATTCATGGATTGTCTCTCTAAGTACAGGGACAATTATTGCCTTTATTTCTATCTCCCAGAGTTCAGCACAGTAGATTGCACATAGAAAGCACTTACTAAATGCCCACTAATTAGATGCCTCCATAATTTCTTTCACTACAGTTCAGGACACTTGTCATGACAGAAGCAGTTCCCCTATGGATCTGTCTTGAGAAATGACTGAAAGACAATTCTAATTATAAGGAAGTTTTTCTTCACATCAAATCTAAAGGTATATTTTCCTTTTTACAAATCCTACTGACTGACTCCAGTTCCACCCTCTAAAGCCAAACAGAAAAAGTCGAATCCTTCTTCAATAGGACAGTCTTTCAAATACTCAAAGATAGATAGCTACCTTTTCCCACAAAATGCTGACTGTAAAGTGTTTCCCCTTTTTGACTCATTATTTCATGAAATTTTCTAATTCAAAGGGACAAAATCCTATGCCTCTTGCAGGCAGGGGCCATGTCAAATGGTTTTAAGCATTTCCTATGGGCAGCTTCCAGAGTTCTGGGATTCTAGAAGTCTTAACAACCACTTTTTTAATTCAAAATATTATGTACATTCAAATACAGGAAATCCAGTATTTAAATTAAATTTCACACTGTTACCTTGAATCCCCTAACTCTGCTCCTAGTAGAGGAACATAACAGCCATAGTGTCCAGACAGATATTTACCAAAAATGAGAAATATAAGGAAAAAACAGAGAAAAATCATTTTTAAATCAAACACACTCTGCTTAAGTTCATGAAAATACAAAGCAATAAAACTTCATTTTTAAAACATTCTGCTTGTCAAGGGAGAAAAATATACAGAATCACTTGTGACATAACAGGATAGAAAAGCAGAGACAACAGCATGGAAAATCTATAGGAAGGGGCAGAGGGGGAAGCCACAAAAATAATTCTATTCTCCAGCTAGCTTCACTGACTGACACCTGTCTGCTTTAATGTACATCACTGGGTAAACAGCATTTTTTTGATGGAGGAAGAAGACCACTTAAGATGGGGTACGAAACTGACACGTGATGAAACATGCCTGAAGGTGAGCTGAATGCTGAAATTGGAATAACTTTTCTAGAGCCTGGGTCCCATGAGAACAGAGCCACTTATCCATGAAGCTAGCACTGGAGACCTCAAAGTGTGTGAGATCAAACATGATGTTGCTGAGAATACCTCAAACAAATGGCCAAGAAAAGCCCACTGTTTTTGTGGGCTCCCCTCACAACTTAAAAGATTCCATTGCACAAGTGATGGAGTAACAGTCTACAGGCAAGGATTTCTGGCAGAGTGATTCATTTCACTCCTGGTACGCCCAGACAAGAGTGTCAGGCTCTTAAATCCTTTGGAGGAGGATGTGGGGGCAGTGGAGAATGTGGGCAGGCTAAGTGCAGGTAAGGGCCAAGTCTCATTATTGGACTTGCCATAAGCTATCTCTCATGTACCAAGAAGAAATCCCCTTTTCTCTGTCCCTCAGAGGATCTTTGTATTGAGGTTCTTCTTCCAGCAATGTTTGGTGAAATGCTGTCATGGATTTCACCTAAGTTACTTCAAACTTAGGAGGTGATTGTGGGTAGAAGCTGTGGCCACAGAACAAAGAGAAGGTTGCTGATGGTCACTGCATTAAAACCAGAGATGGACATTCAGAAAAAAAAGCAAAAGAGATAAGTTACCCAAGATACTTTGTAAACCACAAAGACTTCAGGCCAACGTGCTTTTTCTCTCCAACAATATCAATTGTGATCGCTCTATCATTTGTACTGCCGTTGAGATGCTGGAGCCAAAAGATGCATCTTTTGAATGGCTGACCTGAAGAATGACTTCTAACTCATACTGTACAGCTATTGTCTGAGGACTAGCTCTGCTGGCAGAGCCTCCACTTCCCAAGCCCGGAAGGATCTGTCAGAGCCTGTGCCCTGCTGGCATTTGGCATTTTTTAAATTGCTGATAAATTTTATTTTAATACATCCAACAATATTCCCAACTCAGTTCTATACAATGTTCTCTGATCCTAATAAAAGGAATCATTGCAACTCACAAGACTGCTTTTGATTAGAGAAAAGAATAGAAATGACATTAGATCAGGGAATGGACAATTCTCTTCCAATTCCCGTGACTAGCTCTATGTCACAACAGGGCACTGGAGTGAGAGGCAACATGATGCAACGGCAAGAGTCCTGAAGTCAGAAAGATCCAAATCCAAATCCAATCTCGGTATTTACTAGTTAACCCCGAGCCAGTCGCTTTACCTCTCTTAGTCTCGGTTTCTTCATCTGCAAAAGGAGAAAAAGTGCCTACCTCACAGGGTTGGTTATCTTGAGGTTTGAATGGCAAAATCCATGTAAAGCATTTTTAAAACCTGATGAGATATGATATGTGTATGTATGTGTGTTTATACATATAAATATGTATGTATCTACATATGCATATATATGGTGTTTTTTTTTAAACTGGTATATTTACATATTTTTGAAGTTTCATCAGTATAGGAACTCTACCAATAAAACAGCTTTTTCTCTCCAACCTAGAGTGTTAGGTTAAAGGTTCTTATTAGCCTTTTATTGTGTCATGGATCTCTCTGGAAGTCTGGTGAAGTCTGTGAACATATTCTTTGATGTTTTTGCATGCATAAAGTATCCATGTGTCTCACTGTCTGTCTGTCTCTCCATCTCTCTCTGTCTTTCTCTCACCCCTTTCCCTCAGCAAAACCTAGCATCCCATTTTATTTAATTAAAGAAATTTCAAAATCATGTTCTATACAGAACCCAACATGCACAAATATAAAGCAAAGCTTTTCAAAAACTAAACAACAAAAGCCTAGCTGGTGAAAATAAAGAATAAGGTATTTTATCTTGGGACTGGAGCAACTTTGGCAGAGTCTCCCCTTTGAAACCCTAACTTTGAAATGGGCTGTTTCCCAAAAGTTCCATTTTTAATCTGGTAGTCTGGAACTCAGATCTTGTTTTTCCCATGGAACCAAGGTACCCAAATGGTAGCTAGGTTGGCAGATCCATCTCATAAGAAACTCTTTTAACCTGTAATACGCAGAAACAAAAGGGGGGTGCTGCAATACTAGTAACTAAAGAAGCAAAGCCACAAAAGAGAAGTTGTTTTTAAAATTTATCTTGAAATCTGGTGCTAAAAGAAAATTAGGTTTAATTTCAATGAATTTTGAATGGGATTTCTGGGCATTTCAAAGGATTTTTAAAGCTCTACATCCCTGTTATTTTGTGATCTCTCTTCTCACTCTAAAGCTCACAGCTTTCCTCCTTCTTGACTGATCTCCACCAGCCCCCACCTCAGCCAGGAAGCCCTGCATCCACTACCAGTGGGAGTAGAACACCACCTGAGAGAAGGGGGGATGGTGAAGACTTCCTGCAGCAATGCTCCGAAACACCAGCACTGTATGTTCCATGGAGCTTTGTCCTGGACCAAATCTTGAATTTCTTCCATTGTTTGAGTTTGCTGACTAAGCAATCTCTGCCTCTACCTCCCACACCCACTCTTGCCAACCATCGGGCTGCTCCAATCAACCTCCCATTTTTTTTGCTTCTCTGATCCCTCTCATGCAGCCTTGTAACCTTAGAGGTAAGAGGTATCTCTTTACTCTTCCTGAACTTTCCCTCCTTATCGAGATCCATCTTACCCTTCTTCCTGGCTGCTACAAACCAAGACAACCATCTCCTAACCGTTCTATTATATCCTCTGAAACCCCTACTCTACAATCAAAGTTCAGCAGCAGGGTGGACACCATGGACTGAGGAGTCAGAAAAGGTTGGATATGAAGCCCATCTTAGGCACTTACTTGTATCTCTTAGATGCCTTAAGCCTCAGTTTCCTCATCTGTAAAATGATTTTGAAGGTCTCTTCTAGCTCTAAGATTGTGTGCCTGTGATCCACCTATGTGCTCATTTTTCAACCTCATTCTACCTCTTTCCTTGGATGGAAATCTGATTTCCTCCTGATGGATGCCATATCCTTTGCAACCTTCTTTTGAATAGCATTCCTCCTCCTCCTCCTAACTCCTAAGGTCGGGAAAGGTTTTGGTATATTCCTGCTACCCACTTCATTCTAGACCACACATTTGCCTTCATCCCCTATGAGTTGACCCTCATTAAACCATTCCTGTTTCTATTTTCTTTTCCTTATGGCTATGATCTACTGACCTCTAAGTCAATGACGTCAAAATCAAATAAAAACAAATTTCTTGGGTCACATATTGAGTTTCAAAACCACTAATTCAAATAATCTGTGCTGTATTGTATTCTTATTTATTTTGTTAAACAACTCCTAATGATATTTTAATCTTATTCGAGTGTTCAGGAGTTTTACTGGCCCCAGAGATTTTGACACATCTACTTTCAACTTTGTCAATGACTTCAGCTTGCCATCTTCCTCTCTACTTCTTCCTTAACCATTATTATCAGAAATAATAATTAGACGTGGTAACATTATGGGCCTTGACATCCAAACTTCAGCATCCTCATCTCGGATGGCCTCTATGCAAGAAGTAGACAAAAACTGCCCTCCTTCCAAATAAACCTCAGAGACTGGCTAGTAAGTATCCTGAGGTAGAGAGTTTCCAGTGTGTAACCTCTCATCACCTTTGCCTTAGTATCCTGTGCCAATTCTACATTTGATGACAAACTTCTGCCTCTCCTATTTTCTAATTAAATCTGTTCTTGGTTTTTATCTAGAACCCCAATCCCTTGATCCATCTTGAATCCTAAACCAGATCTCCCAGACTCATCACACACTTAATAATTCAACTGATTCACTAACCACTACCCTCTCCCACACCCACATAACTTCTACCACTTCTCCTTTACTGATCTTCTTGGGGAACCCTTGCTATCTGATTTCTCTGATCCACCTTCTACAGGGGATGCTATATGTTGTTGGACAATTAAAGAAATGGAGTGAATTCATGAAAGGCCTTTCATTCTCTATAGTGACTGTTGCCAACCCTCTCAAGCCCCCCGTCATACTTTATTTGCCATATAGAAAATGACTTCAATCTCCTCTTGAATAAGAAAATTAAGACCATATAACAAGAGATCCTTCAACTCCTCTCCTTTCTTCCGTTCTCCAAAACATAACAGCAGCACTATCCAGTCTTCCTTCCTTCTCCTTCCAAGTTACAGATGAAAAATTTCCCCAACTCTTGTTAAGAATTGCTTTCAATTGGGAATTGCTAATCCCAAAGGTGATTAAGGAAAAAGGAAAAGAACCAACATATTCTAAAATTTTTTGCTGCAACTCTTGGTAGTGAAAAGAACTGGAAATTACAAAGATGTCCATCGATTGAAGAATGGCTGACAAATTGTGGTATATGATTGTGACAGAGTACTATTGTGCTATAAGAAATGATGAACTCAATGATTTTAGAAAAACATGGGAAGACTTGCATGAAACAATAAAGAGTATAATAAGCAGAACCAAGAGAACATTTTATACAGTAATAGCAATATTTTTTCAGAACGACTTTGAGCAAATAAGTTATTTTGTTTACTATAAATACCCAAGTTAACTATAAAAAACACATGAAGAAAGATACTATCTGCATCCACAGAAAGAACTGATAAATAGAAGTATGTATAAAATAATTTTACACATATATACCTATTTGTTTCTAATTGTAGCCATCTCTAGAATGGAGGGAGGAGGAAATGAAAAAAAAAGAAAGAAAAGGGAACTTTACATGACACTTTTGTTGTATATTTGAAAGGAATAGCAAGTTAGGCATATTAGATTTGCAGTTTCATGTATAATCATCATTTTATTGCATTATGCTATGAAAATGCTTGTTTTATTTCATAAATTAAAAATAAATTTTTTAATTATTAAAAAAAGAATTGCCTTCTCTCACTATGATTGAACCTAATTTCTCCTGCCTTCTCCAGGACTTTGCTCCAGGAATAATCATGTCCATTCTCAATTTTTCTCTGCAATCCAGCTTCTTTTTCCATATACCTACAAGTATGTTCAGCCCCCTCTCCCAATTCCCCAGTTTTCCTGTACTCATACAGTTACTATCCTGACTCCTTCTCATTGGGATCACCCCATGATAAACTTCTGGGGGAAAAAAATCAACATTTCATGCTTCCATTTCTTCACTGCCTACTCTCTTCAATCCCTTTCAATCTGGCCTCCACCCCCACCACTCTACTGAAATTGTTCTCTCAAAGGTCATGAATAACCTAATTGCCAAATCTAATATCTTATTTTCCCCATTCCTCATCCTCCTTGACCTTTCAGGAATACATAACACAGATGACCACTTCTTCTTACTACTAAACTCTCTCCTTACTCCCTTAGGAGTCACCACAGTCTCGTTTGTCCTCCAAACTTGGTAACTTCCCTTTTTTTTCTTCCATTTCTGACTCCTATTCTTCCTGGCTCTTTTACATAGGTGTTTCACAAAGCTCTGTACTTGGCTCCTCTGTACACATTCTTTCTTGACAATCTCATTTATTCCTAACATCAACTACAGCACCTACAAAAATAACTTATAAAATTCTCTAGTCCTAACCACTTTTTTGGGGCACCTGAACTACATTTCCAACTACTTTTAAGACAAATCCAACTGAACCTATTACTGACAAGTTCAAACTCAAGTTCAGTAAAGCACAATCTGGTAGACACAACATGGGATTTATGGTCAGGAGAGATCTGTGTTTGAATCCTAGTTAAAGAAATATGGACAAGTTGTTTAATATGTCTGTTTCCTCTTCTGGAAAAGCAAAGAATGATACATATGGTACCTATTTCAGAGAGCCAAAAGCATCAAATGGCATAATATGTGTAAAGCATACAAGAAATTTTACAGTCCTTATATGTCAGTTATTATTAAACCAAGTGAGAGTGTCCAGAGCAAGGCAACCAAGATGAAGGATTCTGAATTCATGCCATATGAGGATCAGTTGAAGGAACTAGGGAGGCTTAGCCTAAAGAAGAGAAGACTTCAGAAGCATGTAATAGCTTTCTTTTTTTTAAAAAAAATCATTTTTTTCTCTCCATTAGTAAAAATCCACTTTTTCTTCTTCTTACTCCATACCTGCCAATGGAAAACAAATGAAAACGAAAATGCCTGCTACAAACATGCAAAATAAATTTTTCCATCAACCATGTCTAAATATATATATATATATATATATATATATATAGAGAGAGAGAGAGAGAGAGAGAGAGAGAGAGAGAGAGAGAGAGAGAGAGAGAGAGAGAGAGAGAGAGAGAGAGAGAGAGAGAGAGAGAGAGAGAGTCATCTTATACTCTTTGGATCTTTCATTTCTTTATTAGGAGTTGAAGGGAATGTTTCATTATTATTCCTCTGAAAGCATGGTTAGACATTACACTGATGAGAGCTGCTCATTCTTTCAAAGTTGTTTATCTTTACCATATTGTTGTCATTGTATAAATTGTTCTCTTGATTCTGTTCCCTTCACTGTCTCATTTCACATAATTCTTCCTAGATTTTCTGAAAACATTCCCTTCATCATTTGCTATACCATTATATGACTTCCTCAGTCTCTAGTGGCTTTCTCTAATACAAAGTGGGAAGAAGGAAGACAATCAAGAATTTAAAAAAAAATTTTTAATAACTTATGCAGTCACTCCCCACTTTATGGGCAATCCCTCAGATTTCCATTCTTTGATATTTAAAAAAAATGATATATGATCAGTGTTTTGCTTAGAATTAATCCTCATAATCTACTCTCCCTCTAATCCCCCCCCCTTCTTCCCTTTCCCTCCTGTTTCCCTGTTGAATGGAATGTATTTCTGTGCTCAACTATTTATATATTCTTCCCTCTTCTGGTTAGTTCAAACAAGGGGAAGACTAAGACATTGGGCCCTTTCCTTCATCTTCTTTATGGATGACTACTTGTACACCTTGATTATATAAAAGAATTTTCGCCAATCTTCTTTTCCCTTTCTCCTGTCCCAGGTTATTCCTTCCCCACTCTTTTAACATTCTTCTTTAAGATCATCAAGACTTAACAGAACCACTCACAGCTCTTGTCTAACTAGATTCTTTAACTACTGGTGATGATAGGATTCACAGCAGACACATGTAGTATTATCTCCCCAAATTTGGATGTGAGCAGTTCAACCTTGTTTAATCCCTTATGATTCATGTTTACCTTTTTATATTTCTCTTCACTGCCATGTTTGAAGTTCAAAGTTTTTATACAGCTCTGATCTTTTCAACAGGAATGCTTAGAAGTCCTCTAGCTAATTAAAGATCCATTTTTATCCTGTAGAATTACATACATACTCGGTTTTAGTGAGTAAGTTATTCTTGGTTTAGGATTTTATCCTTTGCCTTCTGGAATATCATTATTTCAGGCTTTCTGCTCCTTGAGAGCCATAACTGCTCTATCATCTGTGATTCTGATGGTAGCATCTTGACTTCTTTATTTCTGGCTATTTGCAGTACTTTTTCTTTGACCTAGTAGCGCTAGACCCCTAGGGGTTTTCATTTGGGGAGACGAGGAATGGTCAAGAGTTAGCCAGTGGATTCTTTATTTTTTTTCTTTGTCCTCTGGTTCTATGAGATCTAAGTCATTTTCTTTTAAGGTTTCTTGAAATATGCTTGCTTTATTCAAAGGGTTTGGTTTCTCTAGTTATCCTTAATGCTTTTTCTCCTCAATCTGTTTTCTGAATCATTTATTTTTATGATGAAATACTCTATATTTCTTCTTTTTTTAAAAGACTTTTGACTTTATTTTCATATTTCTTGTTTCATGGAATCACTGGCTTGTTTTTGGTCCACTCAAATTTTCAGGATTTTGTTAGAGGGGGAAAGTTTTTCTTTAATCTTATTTATGTTAAATCTCTTTCCAATTCTTTCTACTATAACTTTTGTGTGTCCATTTTTTTTTTTAGTGCTGTCATTTCATTAAATAAATTTGCTCAATCTCTTTAAGTAAATGTAGCTTTTTATGGCAGCCTGCTTCCCAACTTTGGACTTGATATTAGAGAAAATTACTCCCTGTGATTTTTTTATTAGATTTCCCCATCAGGTTTGGTCGGGGGCAATTTCTAGGGTACGTGGGAGAGAATTGGAAGGGAGCTCATGGAACTGCTTCCTTCTACTCAGCCGTCTTGGCTCCTCCTCCTGATAATTTTCTTCAAACAAAACAAAACAAAACAAAACTACAGAGCTGACACATAGGAAGGAATATAAAGTGTTTTTGACTCCAGGAAACAGGAAGGGGAGTAACAGGTGAAAGTAATTGCAACAAACTGAAGGTTTTCCTTTGTCCACCCTAGACAAGTGGTGCTGTCCAAGGTTGGGAAGGGCTGCCTCAGCAGGCATGAATGTCTATCATTTGAGGTCTTTAAGCAAAGCCTGGTGACTAATCGCTTGGGAAGCATGAGAAAGGGGGATGGTTTTTTACTGGACTAGATGGATCCTGAGGTCCTTCCAACCAATTTCATGATCTTTGAAGGTGACTCGCAATGTCAACCTTCCTGGCAGCAGCATTAAATTCATCTCCTCTTCTATGTCAAACTATGGACTGCTTTGGACTCCTTTCCTGACTTCTACAGCCCATCAGTTCCCAAGCCCTGTTCATCTCATCATTACCATTCCTCTCAGAGTCATCCCCTCTGGTTTCCATTCCTCACTCCATTATCTTAGTATGAACACTTGGTATCCACTTCAAGAGCCTCCTGATGGGTTTTTGCATATCCACTCTCTCTCCCATCTCCCTTCTGTACTTCACAGCTGTAAATATAATTCTCTTTATATAACAGTCTGATCATTTGACTCCCCTTCTCAAAACTGTTCAGTAGCTCCAATTGGCTGTTGAATTAAGACTAAACTCCTTTGTCTGGCATTCAAGGCTCTACAGTACAATGAACTGTGAGCTCTTTGAGAGCACAGATAACTCCATTTTTGTCTTTGTAGCTCCCATTATTTAGCACAACATCTGAATATATTAAGTGCTTAACAAATACCTACTTTTCAGATAAATTTTATATAATTGTCTTCTATAACCAATATATTCTGGCAGACAGTAAGCATTTAAGAAATGTTTACTGATTGATGAATTGAGTATAGCCTATACTTTATCACCTCCATGCCTTGGCTTATCAACCCAAAATGCCTCCCTTTTCCTAATTACCTAAAAAATTCCTATGCAGTCTTTATAGTCCAATTCAAATGCACATCTTCCATCAACTTCCCGATTCCCCTATCAATAACACCCCTGTGGGGTGTTTTAATAACTTCAGAGGTGAACATGCTATCAACTTACTCCCCAAAATTCAAATTTAATTATTTTAAATATTGATGTTTCTATTAAAATTCAATATAACTACCAACTTGTATAATACAATGTCCCAGTCGATTTTATACCTTGGTGAAACTTTTCGGCAATTGCTGCTCAATGTTTGAAAAGATTGTATTTATAACCCTAGCTTTGTGATCATCCAAAGAATAAGATTCTAATGTATACAGCACTGAAAAATTCCAGTAGTGATATATCAATCTCTGAGGCAACAGAGCAAGAGGTTCCCCCTACCAATCCAAAAGTATCATCCAAGAATACAATGCATCCCGACAAAGTGTTCCATCTTGTCAAAGGCTGTATTTAAATTTATTATTCAAAATTTAATAACTATTAAAAACATAGCCTTTCAAATTCTGTTTTTATGTCTGTATTATTTACATATCATTAGAAAACTGCACTAATACTTTTAGTACACCACAGATAACTACTATATGTTATGTAATAGAGCTGATTTATATAGTGATTTTTAAAATCAGACATTTGATTTCACTTGCATAGAGAACTCATCATTAAAAATGTCAGAGTACTTTCAGGCTAGAGGGAAGGTGTTACAATGAGCTCACCACTAACTGACCCAACTGAGCTCTAGAAGGGATTCTTATTGATGTATCAGTGGAATTAGAGGTCTCTGAGACCCCTTCTCACTCAGACTCTGTGATCCTGAAAGACTTTGAAAAATTATTCTTGGGATCTGAAGAGACAGCATAGCAAAGGGAAAAGAGTGCTAGGGAACAGCTGGGTTCAAATCCCAGCTCTGTCATTTACTTTCTGTGTGACTTTAATGAAGCCTCTTTTTCTTCATCTATAAAATGAAGGGTTAGCATGAGATATTCTCTAAGTTCCCTTGCATCTCTAATATGTGTGGTTCTCTGTGTGGTCAGTCCATCGGTCAATTAGCATTGAGCCCTTGCTTATATGTCCAGGAACTGTGCAAAGTGCTAGGGCAGCAAAGACAAAGATATAACAATAACTCTGTGCAACCAAAATAAATGGAGGAAAAAATAGGAGCAGTCTCAAAGGGAAGAATTAAGAAAGACCGAGAAAAGTTTTTTGCATTATTAGAGAAGATACTCAGTGGATACTCAAAGCTTTTCCCAAAGGGAAGAAGCTGCTGGAACTTGAGTTGCAATGCCAGAACCAACAAGAATCTAGATTCACTTCATGTCATAATTCATCAAAGCAGGACAAAGGTAGAGGTTCAAATATAATTACAACATATATATGTATAGGTATATATACATATGCACCTATATATATACATATGTAAGTGTATATATATACATATGTAAGTGTATATATATACATATGTACTATATTTATGTTCAAAATTTTATATGAAAGCCAGTTCTTACAACAAAACACTTTAAAAGACAAGATTGCAATACTACTATATAGGGCCTATATACCAAAGAGATCAAAGGAAGAGGAAAAAAACCCATAAGTTAATAATATTTATAGAAGCTCTTTTTGTGATGTTAAAGAACTGGATATTGAGAGAGAGTCCATCACTCGGGGAACGGTCAAACAAATTATAGTATGTGAATATAAAGAATACTACTATTTCATAAGAAACAACAAAGGGTATAATTTCAGAGAAACAAAGAAAGATTTGTACCACCTTATGCAGAACAAAGTAAGCAGAACTTGTAGAACAACTTCTACTACTACTACAACACTGTAAAACAAGCAATTCTGAAAGACTTAAGAACTCTGAACAATATAATGACCAATTAAAATCCCAGAAAATCAATGTGAATACTACCTGCACTACTGACAAGAGAGATAATGGACTAAATATGCGGAATGAGATAGATGCAAACATTTGGACATGGTCAAAAAAAGAATTTTTTTTTGTTTGACTATGCATATTTGCTACAAGAGCTTTCTTTTTCTTTTTTTTTTCCCAGTGGAAGAGGGAAGGGAATCCTAAAAAAAAAAAGTAATGTTTGTTAGTTGCAAAAAAATAAAGTAAAAGACAAGAGAAACATAACATCCCCAAAGACAACAGTTTAAAGACAGAGGGTCTAACAGAGCAGAACAGGCAGGGCAGGCCTACCACAATATACAGATCCTGGTGACACAAAGGAACAACTAGAACAGAGTTGTCACTCCAGAAGCACCAATTCCACCAACTCCACAAGGGTCATAATCTCTCTTTTGAGATTTCAGAATTGGATTTTTTCCTAAGTGCACTGATTTCTTTTTTTCCCCACTCCTAATTTGATAAAGACTCATTTGAGACTGGAATAAAGGGTACTGGTCCAATGACTTTTGGCAGATATGCAGGTGGGCACAGCAGCCTCCACTCAAACCCCATCCTAATGTAACAATAGGACATGGAAGTGACCCAGAGTTCTCAAAGACTAAGCACTGGCTGGAAGAAAGCCTTTGACCATGGGCCCAGTGTGGAACTTATTTCCCATAGGTCTCTTTTCTAAAGATTAATCTAGCTAAGTTTTAAGAGGCTCATAAAGTCCCCAATTAATAATTCCTATTAAACATTTCCCACATGCAAGTACTGTGTAAGGTTCTGGAAACAAACAAAAAAAAAAAAAGAGAGAGAGAGAGACTTTCCTCTCAGGGAACTTATAGTCTACTAGAATTCCCACAGTGACTACAGAGTGACTGATCTTTCCAGCCACAATAGCTCTCAAAAAATCACCTACTTCATGGGGTTGCTATATGAATTAGCAAAAGAGAAATTAAAATCTAAGTGGCAAGAGGGAATCTAATACCAAGGCATAATTATATCACTTCTTCAACAGCAAGACTTTAAAAAAAAACAAACTTTCCACCAGAAACCTTACCCACCATCTCATATGAAAATAAAGAATAAATCGACCTTCCTTCTATGAAGGATAAAACATAATGGTTTGGGACAGGGGGCTCCTTCATCTTAAAACTCTCATTTCAAAGTGCTTTGATGTTGGGCCCCAACTTTTTAGTTTCAGATTCAACCACTTACTTGAAGGTAATTTTCTTGGAGGTGAAATCTAAATCTTGCATTGATATCAATCACATTTCTATTTAGCAGGGAGTCAGCTATTCAATAACATGAAAAATCCAATCTAGTTCAATACAGGGGTGGTCCACTCACATTGGTCCCTTGTAGTTGGGTAATAAATATAACCAGCTCACTGCAGTAAATTCAGTAAATGCCATATTGCTACTACAGAAAGGTTCTGACCATAAGCGGCAAAGAAAGAGTTTATTTCTTGGCACCAAGAGACAAATTTTAATTTTCCTGAGCATTCACACAGTGCTTTTCATCTTCAAAGTGCTTTAAGAATATTAACTAATTAATCTTCACAAGATTGCTGAGTAGGGATTTATTATCAGACTTTTCTGGAATAAAGATTACCATGGGCACTGAATGTGCCCAGAAGGTGATGTTAGGAAGGCAACAAGCTGCCAGTGTCAGTAATTCCCTTGGCTTAGAACTGCTATCAACAAATTATGGCAGACTTTTATACATCCATGAGAATGTCACTAAGCTACTCTCCATTTTACTCTCTGTCTTGAGAGATGTCCAAAGTGGGGAAAAAAACTCTCAAAATTAAAAAAAAAAAAAAAGGTGGGGAAACTTTAAAACACCAAAGACATCAGTTTATGGGAAGGGGAGAAAAAAGGGAAGAGATCATAATATTCAAGGTCTTGAAACTGAAAAATGGATTGCAGTCCTCATCTTAGGTATTTGCAGAAGCAAGCCAATTTTTTTCCATTTGGAAAGAAGCCTGATTTAGACCAAATTCTGTGCATCTTTGAATAAAACCAATCGCATTTGATAAACTGCCAAGAGTTGGCCCCATTCCAACCATGAGTAAATTGGCCTCAGTCTAATACAAATTCCTTTTGCTCCTCCACTCAAAGGGGATCTGATGAACAGGTAAGAATGGACTGCCGAAATTGGTCATTTTGCTGGCAAGACTGGGGGGGGGGGGAGAATGCCTTTCTTTTGAGAACATTCACTGACCTTTCATTTTTAGGGCTTTCAGACACATCGTCTTACGTAATCTGTCTCAATGCCTACATTTCACTGCTATTCTAAATAGTTATCATGCAAATGCTCTTATCTGTGCTCTGAATAGTATTTGTGAGTAATGTCTCATTGATCAGCATTCAAGATTAATGAATTGTGGGACGCTCAATAGAATGAAGGAAGATATGTACCTTAAAAGTGAAAACTCCTAGCTAGAGTCGTTATTAAAATTGGAAAAAGGTATCAATTGCTTTTGGGAAAATCCTAAAATGCTAGTATACTAGATAAGCAATAACACTATTTGTTGAATGAATATAAATGAATGATAAATAAATAAAATAAAATAATACAATGAAAATAAGTATAAAATGAATAATATAATAATGAATAATGAAATGAAAACAATAACTAGTATCTGTGTAACACTGCTTTATGTATGTTACTCCATTTGATACTTACAACAACCCTGCCAGGTAGATGTTATTATTATCATCCTTATTTTCTAGGTGAGGAAACTGAGGCCCATAGAGATTGAGTAATTTGTACAGTGTCTCACAGGTAGTAATGATCTGAAGGGGGATTCAATTCCTAATTCCAAGTCCAGGGTCTTTTTAATACACATTAATATAGAATATACCCAGAAAATACAAAACAAGTCAGAATCTACCACAAAAAAAACAATTTTTCACCATCAGCTCCCAGCATAAAGCCTAGCAGGTAAGAGCTTTGGGCTGATTAACCTCACCTTCATTGTTCTGCTAGCTTAACTGTTTCTATGGGAATAGAAAAAGGGCAGCAAGGTGGTGCAATGGTTAGAGTGCAGGATCCCAAGTCAGGAAGACCTCATCTGGCCTCCAATACCTAGTAGCTGTGGGATCCTGGGCAAGTCACTTTATCCTCACCATGAAATGATCTGGAGAAAAAGCAAATCACTGCAGTATCTCTGCCAAGAAAATCCCAAATACGATCATGAAGAATTGGATCTGGCCAAAACAATACAGGGATGGAAAACTCCAACTAGAACTAGAATAGTTACAAGAAGAGTCAGATGCAACTAAACAACATCAAAAAATGACAGTCATCATAGTGTGGTAAGGGAAATCAATGATTTATTTTATTTCATGCTACTTTCCTTCACTTAGGACATTCTTCCAGCAAAATGGTCAACCCACTTCAGAAGTCAGCCTTCGGTCTCTCCATCTCCTAGAATGTGCCCTCTCCTCACCTAATTGTCTTAAAAGTCTTTAATTAGGGGCACTTAAATGGCACAGTGGATAGAGCAATAATTCTGGAAGTCAGGAGGAGCTGAGTTTCAATTGGTTTGGGACACTTACCACATCCTAGATGTGTGACCCCAGGCAAGTCACTTAAACCCCAATTGCCTCACCAAAAAATAATTAAATAAATAAAATAAAGCAAATAAATAAATAAAATAAAGTAAAATAAACTCTTAAAAAAGTCCTTGACTTTTCTCAAAGCTTAGTTCATGTGCAAGTTCTTTGGCTTGACTTGGTTGTCCTGATCTCCCTCTTCAGACCATCCCCACCTCAGTACTAATGCTACTTCTTTATATTGCTTTTTGACACAAATTACTTTGTATGTTGTATCTCCTCCATACCCTACTAACATGTAAGCTTCTTAAGGAAAGACTATTTATCTTTTTTTTTTTTTTAACATTTGTAATCCCAGTGTTCAGTACAATGAAGGCAATCACACACAGTAGGCAATCAATATTGTTGAACTGAATTTCTTAGTATATACAGTAAGAAAGCGAACAAGACCAGGAAAATGATAATCGAATAAACAGAGAGTACTTAGTAGATATATGGTGACTTTTAAAAAAAACTTTCTAAGAATAGTCATTTTAGGAACTCCAGGTTCTGAAGACTAGATGTGAATATTCCAGTAAAACAAATAGCATCAGTCTTGCTATTACTGATATTGCTAAGGTCAACTCAGATGAAAATGTATATTCTCACCCCAAACCTCTCTGTTTTCTCATCTAAAAGGCAAATGCTACACACAAGTCAATCTCAGAAAAAAAGCAGTAAATTAAGTTATTTGGGCAATCCTTAAATCAACCCACAAATCCAATTCAAAGCAAAAATTAGAGTCAGACAACTGAAAAACAGTCATTTTTATCCCCTATCACTTGGGATAGTACTTTTGTATTTTTCTCTCCATCAGAAATCTATCACCAACAGTTTTTGAAAAGATCATGGAACAAAATGTGAGCATGAGAATAAATTCTATTCATTTCAACATGCTTCTCTTATGGGAGCAATGTGTTGCTATTAGCTATGTGTGACCCCATAGATACAAGATCTAATAGATAACAATAGATAAGAGATAACCAAATAGATCCTCCCCTCAAACAACTTACATTCTATTGGGGTACAGAAGAATATGTATGCTGGTAAGCAGAAAATAAATAATTTAAAGAGGATTAAAGCATTAAAACTTGGGAGGGAAAGAGGTCGAGAAAGGCTTTACCTAGGAACTGGCACCAAAGTAATGATGAAGCTAAGAATTCTTAGTTAGAAATGAAGAAAATACATTTCTAGCATGAGAGGGACCATATGAAGGATTGGAAGCAGAATTTGGAATGTGGAGTTTAGGGCATTTGTTGACTAATATGATCAGAACTTAAAGTACGTGAAAGAAAATGATACATAAGCCTAGAATGATGGCGAAACTCCAAGTATCTCTCCATGAACCGCTTGAAAACATGTGTATCCTTCATATACAATTCAGTGAACTCCTTAGCTTGTAGACCACAGGCTAGAGCTAGTTATCACAGATAGTACAATAAACATAGTATCTTTCATAAGAGAAATTTGACAGAAATTATTACAACTCCTTTTGTCCTCTGGTACTATATGGCTTTTTCAAGTACCCAAAAGATCTATCACATGTATTTGCAATCAGCAATAGACAGAACTGGCTAAGGGTGGAAAATTTTGACTATAACTCAAAGTACCCCCACGACTTTAACATCCATTGGGAACTTTCATGACTTCTTGCCTCCACACTTCAAACTTTCTCACCATTTTCACCCAATCTCTAGCTTTTCTTTCCTCTCTTTTACCAGAAAAACTAGATCTTTTCATCACAGTTAAGCTTTCTACCTGTGCTTTTAATCTTGTCACTGCTAGCCTCTTCCAGGATTCCATTAGATCCAACCCAGTAAGTATTAATTAAATAAAATGCTTATTGTGTACAAAGCATTGTGCTAAGAATTGAGTACATCAGGTAAAAATGAAAAAGTACCCACCCTCAGAGAGCTTATATTTTATTGGGAAGAACAAACATTAGAACAGATATGTGTATATAAGATGAGGTTAACATACATACTAACAATTAAGAAGTCTAAAATCTTTCAGCTAGAATTCGAAGACATCGACCATCTTTGATACTTCCCTAGTTCATACTATATTTCTAGTATATACCAAACTAGATGTACTTGCTCTTTCTGTCCTACTCTTTAGCACTTTCCCACTACTCTTCTTTTGCCCATGCTCTTCCCTTCATTTAGAATGCCTTCCCCATTCCCAGCATCACTTCTTTTTTTAATCCCTAATCGTCTTTCCATATTATCACCTTCATCAAAAGATTCTTCACTTATGAAGAACTTTCCAAATGAAAAGTTTGCACCTCTTCAATCCTTGAATAATACTCTATATTCTTATCATCTAAATTTTGCCTCTCCCAGTGCTCTAAATACTGCAAACACAATCATTTTTATTGCAGGTGTCAGCTGTTGACTCTAATCATTTCATGGTTACCACATAAAATTGTTCTCCATATATTTATTCTGTCTCTCACTGCTAGATTATAAATTTTAGGAGGCCGGAATCCTGTTTTTAAACATCTTTGTGTTTTCCTAAGAATGAGTTGCATAACATGAATGCTGAACAAATCATCAATTGATCCCAAAACCATCACCAGCAAGGTCAACGACACACTCTGCCTCATGTCACAACCAAAATTTTCAATTCAAGCAATTTTCTTGGGTCTCTCCTTCACTTGTCTCCAATCTCTCAGATAGCTCCAAAACACAACATTCATCCTCCCAATATCACTGCTCTGATCAATGTCACTCTCTTACTCAAAAATCATAAGTACTATTTGCTGACAGTGAATGGATGCCCAAGTCTCTTTCTACTGGACCTTCCATAATCTTGACATTTCAAACCTTCTCCTCCTTTCAATATTCTCTTACACCACCAACCCCACACACACAGTAGACACACTGATCTATTCACTATATTCCAAACATGGTTTGCCTTCTTTCCACTTTTGTCCCTTTGCTTCTGTCTAGAATGCCTTTCCCTTTTCTCATTCAACCAAATTTTAAGACCCAATTGGTCTTCCTTTATTTCCAGAAATCTTTCTAGAGGACTCTATGAGATCTCCTCCTCCACTATACTCATCTTAGGGATCTAGGTGGTCCAGATTGCTGGATCTGGAGTCCAAAAAGCTTGAGATCAAATTTTGTCTCAGATATTCTCTAGCTATTTGACCCTGGGTAACTCACTCAATTCTGGTTAGCCTCAGTTCAGTCTTTTCTAAAATGGAGATAATAATAGCACCTATCTAGAAGGGTTGTTGCAAGGATTAAATGAGATCATATATGTAAAACATTTTGCAAACTTTAAATGCATCAGATACATGTTGCATATTATTATTCTCTATCTACTATATTCTCTAGGTGGTGCATTGGTCCACTAAAGCTAGGACCAGAAAGATTCTAATTCAAATATGGTCTTAAATACTTCATAGCTTGTGATCCTAGGCAAGTCACTTTGTCTCTTCTTGACCTGGTTTCTTTATCTGTAAAATGGAGATAACAATAGCACCCACCTCCCAGAGTACTTAGAAGGATAAAATGAGAGAATATTTGTAAAGTCCTTTAAAAACCTTAAGTTATATAAATGCTAGCCATACTGCTTCTATATGATAGATATTTAATAGTTAATTAATTTGCTACTGGATGCTTCCATTTTCTCAAGTATATATTGGATCAAGATCAGTCAGCTATCTATTTGACAAGGTTTTAGTGAATATTAAACATAAGTACCCACTGCTACCCAGAAAAATTTATATCTCAGTTACAATTATAAATGCCATTTCCGTGGTGTGAAGTGGAGAGGGAAAAGGGGAGGGAGTGGAGGAAGGAGAGAAGGAAAGAGAGTGAGAGTGAGATCCGAGAGATGGAGGGAAAGAGAGTGCGAGAGAACAAGAGCAAGAGCAAGAGCTAGAGAATAAACTAAATGTATAAGCACTGTCTTTGTGCCAGCATTAGGGATACAAATACAAACAAATAAGCATTCCCTATCCTCTAGAAGCTTACATTCTAATGGCAAAAAAAAAAAAAACCAGTACATATAGAACAGCTAGAGGCAGAAGGTGACCAGGGGGTACTGGGGAAGGTTGACAGCATGAAAAAGAATTGGAGTCTGGGCCAGAGTAAGGTGAAGTCCATCTTGGGGCCTTCCAAAGATGGCAGACTCAGGAGGATCCATTGACAAGCAGACACTAACATGAATAGGGCTGAGAATGGGCAGCCATGAAGTTAGAAAGTTTTCTAACTCAGCAACAGTAAAATATTCAGGAAGGAAAAGACTTCCATAGCCCTTCTCTGCTGTTCCTCTTTGGATGAGGTAAAATTACAGTCCTGAAGAATATGGTGGCCAGGATAAAGCTTAACTGAAAAGGTCTTTATCAGTTACCTACCCAGGAAGTTTCTCATAGTGTGATCCCCTGCCACCCCTTTCCTGATTTGCCCCTCTTCGGGTGGTTTTTGTAAAATTACAACTCAGAAGAGTTAAAAATTGAAACAATTCTAGTTATTGTGCTTAAATACCCCACTACAGAATGCCCCCAATACCCCCAAATTCATGCAGATAAATTTAAAAAGACCTCTCAAACACAGCTCTCACTCTGAATGAAAATTACCCTGATAGAGGTCTTCATTCTACCTAATAATAGATAGGATTTGGGTCCTCGGAAAAATAAAGTAAATAAAATTGGAGCTTCAAAAGTGGGGAGGAAGCTCAGGACAGTGATGGATGTTGTCCTGCTGCAGATGCTGTAATCACCAGGCAGGCCTTACAGGGCAAGCCAGGGACTGCCTGTCAGGGGCCCTAAGGCCCATCTTGCTAAGTTCCAAAAAACCCATCATCCCCTGAGCTTTAGGGTAACGGATTTTTCAGTAACATCAATCTCTTGAACAAATGCTACAACTAAACCTTAGAGAAGATACTGTATCTAGATCATAGGAATGAAAGCACAGACCCTTGAAGAGGTAACTGGATGGAGCACTATACTGTTCTACTAGTACTAGACTTGGAGTCAGTTCAAATTCTGTCTCCAAATCACTTAACCTCTGTATGCCTCTGTTCCTCCAAATATAAAATGGAGATTTTGTGTTTGGCATATAGTAAATGCTTAAATATCTGTTCCCTTCCCTCCTTTAAGAAATTTAGTTTGAGGTCTTCTGTAGGATAAAAAAAAGGCAGGGGCCTTTTTATTTTATTCAAAAAGGTTTCACTGACTATGTTGCAGGAAAATAGAAAAGATATTACAAAGAAAGAGCTGAAAAACAAGAGAAATACAGAATATAGGAAATGGGGCAAAGGAGAACAACTTTTAAAATTGTTAAAGATAGAAAAGAAAGTATTTTAGAGACTTGAAAGCTAGAAGCTTTGTTAAGGATTTGGGTTTTTTTTTTATTTTTAAACATCATATTCCAACTGAGTTATGAAGCCAGAAGAAAAAAAGAAAAATATAGTTTTAAAGAACATAATTTATCAAAGATGAGTCATTCTTCTGCTACAGTTCAAGTCAGAATTATCTATCCAAATGCATTCCTCCAAAATGGAACCTGCCCAGGTAAAAACAAATTTTAAAATTCAGGGTTAAAAAAAAAACAACCAACAAATTTTAAACCATAGGTATTGCTTTTCGTCATAATAAAACTGTTATATGGGCTTCATTTTTCAAATAAAAGTAAAATGGGTTTACAATTAAGCTTCATTTCTTAAAATCTTAAGATTCTTTCAGCTTAGGCATGCTGAATCTGCCAAATCACAGAGAAGCCAGCCAGATGGCTCTTGGGGAAATATTCTCACTTGGACTATATTGCATACATCTGTATAAAAATCTATCTCTGAATTCAGTTTCAAAACTGAAGGCGTTGACCAGTTAAAAGGAAAGCAAAAAAAGTTTTAAAAGATATAAAAAGAAACTTCTCAAAAATATACATACACACTCAGAACACACTAGAAAAACAAGTAATGAAACACTGCAGTCCAGTGTTTAATAAACCCAGTAAGACAAACTGCTAGAAGAAAGGCTTTCTATTCAGCAAAAATTGGGAAAATTAGAAAGTTGATTGGCAGCAATTAGTTTTAGAACAGTATACTGTACAATATGCCATAAGTTCCAAAAATATATTAAACTTGAGTATCAAAGTTTACATCATTAAAAAAAATTTTTCTTGGAAAGTGAAAAAGAAATACTTTGCAACTATGGCTTTGGGAAAAAGTCAAACAAAGATAGAAATTATCATATGACCAAAAATAGATTGCTGCTATCTAGAAAAAAAAACTGAAACTGTCAAGCGGAGAAAGAATATTTACTTCTAATGAAAAAAAATCTGCTTTCCAAGATATATAAGGAATTGACAAATATATAAAACCAACAGTCATTCCCCAATGGTGATTAAAAAACAATAGAGTTTGCAAAAGAAGGACTACAAACCATCAACAGCCAAGATTACTCAAACAATTAAAAGAAATGTAATTTCATTCCACACCTTTCAGTAGTACAAAGAAGATAAGAGAATATAATAGGCAATATTGGAAATGCTTTTAGGAAAGCTGGCTCATTAATACACTTAATAAAACTGTAAATGTCATTGCCTGCTTCTGGAAAACAATTTGAAATTATATAAGAAAAATCACTAAGATATTCATACCCTTTGACCCAGCAAAGGCACAATGGGTGCATACTACAAAGTGACTAAAGACTAAAATTACCATTAAACACAAATAAATAGATAGATAGATATGTAAAATTTTTCTATACATATTTCTTTTAATCAGCACTTTCTCTGATTGCAAATAGTAAGGGAAGGGAGGGAAGAAAAAAGAAATTTATCGTATATAAATTATACACATATACATACATATGTATATACATATATACACCCACAAAAAATTTGCTAAATATGTAAATGGAATAGCAAGTTGTACATATAGATTTTCAGGTTCATGTGCCCTTATTTTCATTACACTTTATGTGGAAATTGTTTTACCCCATAAATTAAAAAACAAATTTTCTGAAAAGAAAAAACTAAAAGATATGGATATATACAGAAAAAATATACTATAAATCTCATTGAAGTTTGTCTTAATATTATTAAGATGCACTAAGATTTTTCCATATGTGTATATACATACATATAACAAGATATCCAAAATAGCACTTTTTTGGGTGGTAACAAAAAATTGGGAACAAAATGACTACTCATCCTTTGGGGAATAGTTAATAAAATTGTGCTAGGTATATGGAAATAGTTTTTCTTTTTACTCCACTATAGGAAATAAGAACTATGAGGAATTGAGAGCAAAGTGAAGAAACTTAGCATCTAAATGCAAAGAGAAGTCAGCAAAACTAAGAGAACACAATTTACAGTGACTATAAAAATGAAAACAAATATAACAAGGGTAGTCAGCCTCTGAGTGGTAAGGGAGAGAAGACGAGAGCAAGAGAGAAGTCCAGGACTAAAACAAAACATTATGTCAGGTATAGTCATTCTTTCAGCTTGTTTTATTTAATTGATAAAGAAAAGAGCACATGTGGGGTAGGGGTAGAATATTTGTATTAAATAAAAAGGCTTAAGATTTTTAAAAATAAATTGTTTTTTAACAGGCCAGGAGTTTTATGTACTTAAATGCAAATCTCTTTCAATCTGGAAGAGACAAAGATGAACAATTCTTGACCAACAATGATGTACCAAAATGACAGACATTATTTTTAAATAAAAATTAAAAACTGGTGTCTGAAAAAGTATCCTTGACAGGGTTACTGGATATGAACAAAGCTTGCACGTCTCCTTCAATCACCTTCCATGGTAAAATCATATATTATGAATAGCAGGAAAACAGTACTGATCTCCAAAGAGGATTATTAAAAAGGAAACTCTTCTCCAACTTCATTCCCAGTCAACATGTCAAAGAAACCTAAACAACTTTTGAAGCAGCAAATCACAGATCATGACCCCCAAATTGTCTTTTAAAAGTCTAAAGCTGCATGTAAAATAACCCAACTAAATTCTTCACATTTCTTTTTAAAAAATTATGGTTTATAAGATGATTCAAACCAGTTCCAATTGTTCAGTGATGAAGAGAGCCATCTATACCCAGAGAGAGGATTGTGGGAGCCGAGTGGGGTTCACAACATAGCATTTTCATTCTTTTTGTTGTTGTTTGCTTGCATTTTATTTTGCTTCTCTTTTTTTCTTGTGCAGCATGATAATTGTATAAATATGTATACATATATTGGATTTGACATATATTTCTATGATGTTTAACATATATTGGATTACTTGCCATCTAGGGGAGGGTGTGGGGAAATGAGGGGAATTAGAACACAAGGTTTTGCAAGGGCTAATGTTGAAGAATTGTCTCATGCATTTGTTTTGAAAAATAAAAATTTTAATAAAAATATTGTTTAAGTAAAATGTTTTTGTTTTTGTTAATGTTGTTTCAGTCCTCTCCAACTGTTCATGACCCTACTTGGAGTTTTCTTAGCAAAGATACTAGAATAGTTTACTGTTTCCTTCTCCAGCTCATTTTACAAATAAGGAAACTGAGGCAAACAGAATTAAATGACAATCCAGAGACACACAGCCAGTACAGGGTCTGAGGAAAGATTTGAATTTAAGTCTTCCATTATACCACCTAGCTACTGTTCTTACATCATTTAAAAGTGTCCCAGTATTTTTTCCTCTCCCCTCACCCAGAGAGCCATCCCATATTAGGAAAGGTATCTTTTTTAAAAGAAAAAAAAAGAATAATCAGCAAAACACATCAACACACCAAAAAAAAAGCCTAAAAACAAGCAACATTCCACATCTATGAACTTTCTACTTAGCCTGAGTAGAAGGAGGTGTTTTTCTATGTCTCTTCTTTAGGGTAATGCTTATATTTTATAATTCTGTATTATTCACTTTCCACTATTTTTCTCATTTACATTGTTGCTGTCATTGCATTTTGTATGTGTGGCTCTGCTTAACTCTTCATCTTTCCATAGAGGTCTTTCCATACTTCTCTGTATTCTTCATACTCATCATTTCTTATGATAACATTCCATTTTATTCATGTACTAGAATTTATCGATATTCCACTGAATGAAATGTTTCCTATTTCTGAGATGCAATGGTCAGTCAAGTTGAATTTAAGTATATAAGTAAAAATATTTTCATAAATATGAACATAGATAGACACCAAGTAGCTTAAAGAGTAAAGTAAAAAGGAATACTGAGTTTTGAGTCAAAAGGATATGACTAGAAACTCACTCTGCCTGCAAGACCTCAGAACAAAATTCTTTCCTTCTCAGGCCTCGGTTGTCCTATTTGTAAAATGAAGAGTTTGAACTACATACCCTTCAAAATATCTTCCTGATCTAATATTCTAAAAGTCTGGGATTAAATCAGAAACTCAACATAGATGTCCATTATTCTATCCTTTTCTTTGCACACATACCAGAGATAACTTCTACTTAGTATTCCAGATTATTGGTATTCTAAATTACTTTTTCATGCCTCCGAAAAGAGGTAAAACTAAACATAAGTAAAAGGTAGTAAATGCTTGAAGATCATAACCCTACAATATAATTATTAGAAATTCTACTTGAACATATTTTTCAAGGCTGTTCTGAGGCTAGGTGGAAAACATTCTATTTGAGAACAATTCACCTCCTAGATCATGCTCTCTGTAGTTTAGACTTAGTCTTTATTCTGTTGCTTGCCCAACTCTCATACAGGTGCCATTTGTTATTTCATAAAATTCTAGTTTGATAAATTTATCTCTAGACAATTGTGTCTGCTACCATACCTAATTATCCCACTTCAAGAAGTCATAACCACATAGACACATATAGCCTTCATGGGTTCAGCTAAACACTTATCCATCCACTCTCTCCCATGCCCACATCCAAAAGTCCACAATGAAGAAAGCATCCACCAAAGCTGGGCATTGTGTCATATCTAAAGAATGGAATGAATTTAACTGATCTTTTTAGGTTCTAAAACAGATAATTTATTCTCAGGCTCTTAACCACTGAAGATATTATTACTCAGTCAAAGGGCATTTTTCTAGTTCCCCTTGGGGAAATTCTTACCATCTCAATAAATGATAACAGCTGTCATTTTGAAATTTAAGAAATGGTTTCTGTTTATTATCTCATCTAAGCCTCATGACAAGTCCGTGAGACAGATACTATAGGTGGTCTTATTACCCTCATTTTACAGAGATGGAAACAGACTCAGAGAGATTCAATGGCAGTCATACAGTAGAGGACAGGTATGAGATGAGATTCAAGATCAGGTCATTCTGACTCTAACACTAACATGCTAACATTTCACCAGGCTGCCCTTGTACAACAATGACCCTTTCAATATGATGACTTCATGGATCCTTTATTTCAACACTAATCAATGACTTTCAACCTCACTCTACCTCTACCACCTACCAGTAGGACCCAACTTTAATCCCTAACCTTCAAAATGCTTAATTTTCAGGAGTAGGAGACCTCTAGGTCACTAAGCACAGTCTCCCATCCTTCTCTCTCTCTATCTCTCTGTCTCTCTCTCTGTCTCTCTCTCTCTCTCACACACACACACACACCCCATTTTTCTCATCCTGTTCTTTGCTCTTATCTAGACCTTTAATTCCTTATTTCCTCCCTATTGCACCAATCCAATATCCTACTTCATTCTAGTTTCATTCCTCTCCCATTATATCCTAGGCCCTAAAATCTGACATCTCCACAATCGATTTCCCAGTACCCTTTACCCTTCCATTGTTCCTGTCTTATCAATCCCCAAATCTAGTAAATTCTAGAAATCCTTTTTGTTTTTTCTTCTACTCTTAGGGTGACAAACACTAATGAAGGCATTCAGGAAACCAGACAACTACCTCGATGAGCCTTTAGTGAGGCATTCAAGGTAGCCTCTGAATTCTTGTATTCTTCTGTAGCAAACTCTTTTTCAAAGCATTCCTTTCAAAGTTTTCTCAAACCTTTTCAACTTTCTGCAAAATAATGAGTTTTCTACAAATAAACTTGCCTACTTCACTGAGGAAATGAAGACATCTCTTGTGTTCTCAACTTCCTTCCTCTTCACCTCAAAAGAATAGTCACTGCTTTTACCATTCATCCTTCCAAGTCCTTTTAATTTGGTTTCAGTTCCCTGTGGATATGAAATCACCAATGGTCCACATTTCCAATTATCTATTATCTAGGACTATATGGAAGTCCTCTTGCTGGCCCCAGTACTGTCTACATCCACATTCGTACACTGACTGCCTTATTTCTACCAAGAGCATCACAAGGACACTCACACTCAAAACTTTATAGCCAACTTTGCCTCCTCCCTTTCTGTCATTCCCAATCCCCTCCCAATCAATTGCCAAGTTCTGTCATTACGCACAGAAGGCACTTTACAATGGACTGTGTGAAGTAGTGAAAATAATGAAGCATTAAGTATTCATTGTCTACTATGTGCTAGGCTCTATGGATGCAAATACAAAAATTACAAAGAATGAAACAATTTCCTTGTAATGAGCTGACATTCTAATATGGAAGACAAACATATAAAACTATACCCAGTGCACTGTTGTTTTTGTTATTGTTTAGACATTTCAGTCTTGTCCAACTCTCCATAACCCCTTCTGGGAGTTTTTCTTGGCAAAGATGCTGGAGTGGTTTACCATTTCCTTCTTCAGCTCATTTTACAAACAGGAACTGAGGCAAACAGAGTTAAGTGCTTGCCCATGGTCATACATCTAATAAGAGTTTGAAGGCTACATTTGAACTCAAGTCTTTCCGAATCCATTGAATCCACTTAGTTGCCCCCAAAGTAAACAAATACAAATTTCTACAAAGGGGTTAAGTGCAAATTAACTCAGGATGGTGGACACCAGGAGGATAGAGAAAATTAAGAAAAGCTTCACCTGGAAGGTGATGTTTGAGAAATGTCTTAAAGAAAGAGAACTTAATGAGGAAGAGGTAAAGAGGGAGTGCAATCCAGGCACGGGGCACTATCAGTGAGGAGCTTCACATGGGGAATGGAGACAAGGCTAGTTTGGTGGGAAGAGAGCACTATGGGTGAGTAACATCCTCTGAAAATAAAAATACAAGCCAGGGCCAGGCTGTGTAGGGCTTTAGGAGCCAAAGAGAAAGGAGTTTGCATTTTATCTTAGAGCACAAGAATTTAATACAGAGTCCATAATCTTGGATGGGGAAAAGGTTACATCTGTATTGTCACTAACTGCCCATGGAAATTTATTGTTTCCTTTAATTATGAAGTGCTTTTAAAAAATTACATTATTCTGGAAAAGAAATCTGTAGACACACAGTGCCAAAGGTGTCTGTAACAAAAATAAAAACAAAAGTCAAGAATACCAATGCTAGAGACTACAGAAAGCCAGAGAAAGGAAGGAGATCAAGATGAAGAAGGGTTGGCTTGGCAAGGAGAAGGGCCACCTTTTTGTTAGAGACTGGGTGAAAGCAGGAGACAGTGGGAGATGATATAAAGGGGGTTTGATGAGAAGAGAATGTCAAACAGGCTCAGTTTTCTCAGGAAAATCCAAGTCAGGTCCTTAGCTGAGAGAAGAGACAACTGTAGGAGATCTGAGCAGTGAAGGTCTGGAGTAGTTTCTGAGGGGAAAGGAATGAGCAATCAGTTAGGGAGGGGAAACAAGGACTACCTTGATGCAGTTAGGGCCCAGTTTAGGTTGAATAAATGGA
Organism: Myrmecobius fasciatus; assembly: GCA_023553655.1. Taxonomy (NCBI): domain Eukaryota; kingdom Metazoa; phylum Chordata; class Mammalia; order Dasyuromorphia; family Myrmecobiidae; genus Myrmecobius; species Myrmecobius fasciatus. Next base: position 86,994 of record JAJPUD010003382.1, on the reverse strand, counting down.
ATTTCTAATGTATCTACAATCAGCACAGTTGCAGTTGTGTAACTTCCTCCAACTTTGTTCTACAGCTCCAGATTAAGAGTGAAAGTTGTTTATCCTTCAATCTCAGAGGGCCATTATCCCATGGAAGTGATCAACATGCAAGTGAATTGGACTTAAGTGATGGAGGGCTATGCAAGGTCACCTGCCTTACTTTCTCCTCCAGAGCCATCTGGGTCCAGTGGCCAGATATAGGTCAGGATGATTGGAGATGGCTCTAGATATAATGGGAGTTAGCCTTTTTAAGCTAAAGTCTTTAACAGGTCTCAGTCTGGCTGAGGCAATACTTAATCAGTGATTTAGGCAAGATAAGAATTGAAGTAAAGAATGTCCTCTTTTACCCAGTCCAGAAAAAAAAAAGAACAGAAAATGAATCTAATCTGGGAGGAGGCAATCCTGAGAGTTTCTGGCCAGAATAGAAGCAATTCCTATTTTTACATAATTCTGAGTTAATCACGGCCCAAACAGTGACCAACTGGGGCTTGGCCTGGGACTCATTGTTGGCTAATCAATGAGAGAAGGATGACAGAAGTGATTCAGGACTGCTATTTGTTAATAGGACAAGAAGGCAAGTTCTTCAGAACAAAGCACCATGGGACACTGAAATGGCTACTGGACTGAGGTTGGAGCAGGACAGGGTAACCTATGAAAGACTTGGAGGGGAACAGGTTTTGGAGAGGTAAAGAATAGGGAAAAGTGGACTGTCAGAAAGTTTATTGTCAGGTAGGGGGAGTTTCTAACGTGGCTGAGGGAGAGTGAAGGAATAGTCAACCAAGAGATTTCAGTTTTTTAAACACTCTTGATTAGCCAGGAGAAATTCGAGTGAGAATCCTACTGAGTGAGAATCCTACCTCTCATTCTTAATAGCTACATGACCATGGTCAAGTCACTTAGAGGCTGAGTCTCAGTTTCCTCATCTTGAAAACTCTGATAACAATGCCTGAGGCTTTTACCTCAGAGGGCTGTTGTGAGGACTAACAGACAGAATGAATCACAACCCCTGGCAAACCTTAAACTATTCTGTAAATGCTAACTCTTATTATTGGTAGAACTGGATCTCCACTTTTGAAATCTCTTGCATCTTTCTCCTTATCTCCACTTCCACTGCCAAGCCTAGGTTCTCATTACCACTACCTAAATCAGGAGTTCCAGACTTTGATAGTTTGGCAAAACCCAATAGCCCCTCTATAGACTCATGCTTTTAAATGGATAAAATTAAGTATGCAGGATTACTGAGGAAACAAATTACATTGAAATATAGCTACCAAAACAATTACATACACATGTACACTGGCACATATGTGCACATGCATATATACACATACATACATACTTAAAAAACAAGCTTTTGGACCCCACTTTAGGAACCACTGCTATAGATAAAGAGCAATTCTATAAATGCAAAAATATACTACTCCTGATCTACCAAAACCTCCCCCTTATTTTTCATTCAAAACTCCAGATGGCCCTTTTCACATTGAGGCTAAGACCAGAATTACACCAAGAAAGTACATGTCATAAAAATGTTTTTTCTCTGTAAGCATCACTTGCGTCCCCATATTCCCAGTAAGAGACTCCAGCTGTCATGTCCCTTCCAAGTCACCTCCACTTCCCTGACATGCAGTTATTTAAAATACCTAGTTTTAACAACAGCTAGTCTAGTCCCTGCTCCAAAAAACCTCTTAAAAGAACTTTACAGAACAATATTCTTTTCTCCTGGATGACCTCTTTCTCCACTTATTTCTATCCTTCATGGCATCAGTTCCTTGTCTACCCAACAGTCCTTTTGTGCTTCCCTAGATCTGTGTGGCAGCTTGGCAAGGAAGATCTTACAGCATGGCTGAAATCTAATTAAAAAATAATTGGTTCTAATTAAGTTACAAGCGATAACTTTTAATGGCAATAAGTGAACAATCCTAGAATGGATTGCTTTGTGCATGTGCCAGGTTGTCAGCAGATTCAATGACAGGTGAAAGTTATATCTATAAAAGTGACTGAAATTCACAGGAAATCCTGAAGACATGGATTGCCTCAACAAATATGTTCTTCCAAAGAAAACACAAGCATTAATGAATCTCTTTTAAAAAGAAAATCTCTCCCTTTAATCTTGACAATCAGCTCTTGAGTTTTGATTGCTGACTGTCATACAGAGGTGACCTTTGGGTTCCCGAAGGCTATGTCAGCACAGAACAAATTCTACCCTGTTGGGAAAGCTTCAAGAAGAAGGTTCAGGCCACAGACCACATTTGCTATCCACAAGCCTCATCCCCAGGAGGCTGGCCCCTAGCCCTGACAAATTCTTGTACCCAAGGAACAATAAAATTTTCAGCCACTGAATTAGACAGATTCCTCTCTTCCTTTGGGAGCAAAGGGGATAAGGAAGCAGTTCAGGAGGGATCATGACTGCAAATCCCAACATACCACAACCTTTGAAGAATCAAAGCTGCAGAAAACCCAAAGAGTAATTGTGGGCACAAGTAGAGCAAGAGTTACTTTACTCAAGAAATAAAAGGGAAATCATCCAGAAAATGTGTGATTAAAAAAGGAAGAAGGTCCATCATGCACTGAGAGTCACCAATAGCAACAGATGGATAGTCCAAGAGTCCCACTGGTACCTCTGAAATATAAGAAGGGAAGAGGAGCTTCAGAATGCCGAGCAGATTCCTCCAGCTGAAGAGCAGCAGAACACAAGACAACTCCACAACAGTCATTTGTACCCCCCCCAGTAAGAGAACAAAGTTTTCTTATACCCTTCCAAGTCACCTTATCTACCCAACATTTACACAAATATATGCAATCATTTAAAAATAGCTAGGTTTTTTTTTAATAAAAAATATCTAATTTTCACAATAGCTAGTTCCATACCTGCTCCAAAAAAACCCCAAAACAGAACTTTACAAACATTTCTCTTCTCCTAGAGGACCTCTCTTTCACCATTTGTTTTTTGTCCTACAAGGGATCTCTAACAAAGAGATATGTAGTACTTCTCTAGACCTGTATGGCAGCTTGGCAAAGGCATGGTGTGATTAAACTGCAGTTCCCACCCATGGAGAACAGCATCCCCTAAGGCACAAAGCGGGTGTGCTTGGCCTTGATGTAGGAAGTACCCACCAGGAGGAAATTACAGATCTTCTGCAGGATGGAAAAAAAAAAGAATAGAGTTGACTATTTAGGAGACTCTTATAGCCCCACTTTTTAGAGAAGGAGAAAAACATTTAAATTTTTGATGGGGGTGAATTCATCTGTTCAGTCTGAAAAATGTAACAGATTAAAAATAAAAAAAAAATTTCAACTTCATGACACACGTTTCTAGCCAAGGAAAACACATGACAAATACTACAGACACTTACAAACATTAACTGAGGTAGTCCCACTATCCCAAGGACATGCAAGGTTTTTAGTACATGATTCTTATAAGTGCCACTCAGATTTAAAAGCTTAGATATCACTTAGAAAAGAAAAAATGAATAAAATTCCCCTGAATTGAAGCTAAGTTTTCAATTGTTCTGATAAGTTAGCTCTATACTAAAGAACTACGGATAATTTACTTTTTTGTCTTAAAGTCAAATAATAAAAACCACAAAATAGAGAAGATTATGGTTATTAACTATCTGAAATCCTTTCTGTCTTCATTCATGGTAGAAAAATAAATGTGCTAAAATTAATTATCCAAAAGCTTTCCATAATTATCTAGGTAGAAAAAGCCTGGCACTGAACTTGAGAATCAAGAGTCTGGATTCAAATCCCACCTTAAATCTTTCCTAAGATCATATTAACAAGGAGAAAAGAGAGTCTAAGTGGCCTGTGAGCATGTAAGAAGTGTGTAGAAGGAAATCACTACCTTTGGGGGCTCAAAAAAACCAAGGTAATGATACCTATGTTCCCACCCAGGATGGTGGTGAGGAAACAGTCAGTGAGTCAAAAAAAGCATTTATTAATTCCTATTTTGTGTGCATTTACTGGGAATACAGAAAGAGTCAAAAGACAGCTCCAGACCTCAAGGAGCTTCTCACAATCTAATGAGAGAGTTAACAAGCAAACAGATCTGTACAGTGGCAGCTAGGTGGCAAAGTGGATGGAGCACTGGGCTGGAATCAGGAAGATCCATCTTTATGAGTTCAAATGTGGCCTCAGATACTTCTTGGCAAGTCACTTCACCCTGCTTGCCTCAGTTTCCTCATCGGTGAAATGAGCCAGAGAAGGAAATGACCAAACCACTCTCCAGTGTCTTTGCCAGGAACACCCCAAGTTAAGGTCAGGAAGATTCAGACATGACTGAAATGACTGAGTAATAACAAATATGAAGAACAAATACTTTAAGGGAGTAGTTATTTTTATTTCTTCAAAGAACTGATTTTAAATTGATTAAAATTGGTTAAAAACTTTTAAAATGCTATGACAACATAAGTTCAATATTTTGTTCTTCTTTGTACTCTGAGATGTAGAAGAAAAACAAGTTGTACTATCATGGGTGACCATGCCTTAGTAACCCAAGACTTCACTTGAGTCTCTGATAGGACATTTTTGCTGAGAAGGGAGATTTCACTGGCCTAAAACAGTTTACAGATCTGGGAAAAATTCAACCAGTTCTCCAGGTGTGAAGCATTAACACTTGCAGAGAGTTTTCCAATATCCACTCTAGAGGATGTTGAAGGTCTATTTCTCAATAATACTCTATCACAGGACCACCACTAACAGTTAAAGAATTAAAGGTACTGACTGGAAATTAAGATTTTTGTATTTAAGACCCAAGCTGGTTTCCCAGATAAAATGCCTTTCATCTCACCTTGAAAGGCCAAGATGACAAGAGAAAAAGTCTTGGCTAAACTCCAAGTAAACAGGACAAAGAATTCATTCATTGCTACCTGTACATGTTAGACACAAGCATAGGGGCTATAGAAAAAGATGCTGAGATCCACTTTCTGCATGGGGGAAATCAAGTGGCTGCTAAATTTAACAAGCTAAATAAAAAAGTGAAATAAAACCTAAGAAATGGCAAATATCTGACTACATATTTACTAGAAGAAAAGGAATACCCTTTTTCCCTTTTGACGTGTTACAGATTTTTCAAAAGAATGCAAACTGTTCTAGAATGATGAGACTATAAAAGTGTTAAAGAGAAATGTGTACATGAGTTATGGCTAACTCAGCCCTCGAGTTTTCATGGAGTGAGGACAAAAATGGAGTTGAGGGCTGGAAATGAACGATAATGCCAGACCTAGCATCTGAGCAAAATACAAACTCCACAGTAATGAGCTAAATTCAATTCCATTGGTTTAATTCCGAGGCAGCAATTTAATCTTGGCAGACAGCTTTACATTAAAGAAACAGTCAAGGCTCAAGTCTCATTAAACTTTATGTATAAGGAGATTCCATCTTGGGCAGTGATGGAGAGAAGACCCATTTGAAAAACATGCTAATAATGTCCTTCTTGGCCAGAACTCCTACAATCACCCTACAGTGAGATTGAAGCAGGATTGGGTGTCCAAGTGAGGAAAGGCCTCATTTTAAATAGAGAAACAGGGAAATGTGATGGTTTGTTCCCATGCCCATGTTCAACACAAGCTGACTTTTAATAAACTTTCTATAGGAATATGGAAAACAAAATTTTGTGGGAGTTTTTTGTTTGTTTTTTTAATTACAATTTTAAAGGCATCAAGATGGTTGACTTCTGGTTGGCTTAAAAGAAAATGAGCCCACATCCTAAGCACCAAAAAAATCCCAATTTTTCTCCATAAGTAATCTCCTTAAACTCCTTTAATTTGGTTGTTCTCTATACTGGGGTGTGAGGGTAGGGGGTAAACTCCCACAGTTTCTCAGAACCAAGTCTTTTCCCACTCTAAACCTATTCTATTATTATACTAAATTAAAAGATTCTTTGTCATTCCAGGAAAGTCAATGATAAGTGACTCAAAAAAGCATTTTTAAGCACTTACTCTGCACCAGACTCTGTGTTAAGCCCTGGGGATGCAAAGAAAAGGCAAGATACTGCCTCTGCCCACAAGGGACTTACATTCCAGTGATAAGAAGAAAGACTCCAAACACACAAAGATATTTATGGGCCAATAAAACAATCCTGGAGAAGGCCCATCCTAAGAGAATGGGAAAAAGAAACCCAGTCAGGCAGAGAAAAAAACCTACCTACAGAAGAAGGAAGAGAGAAACCATGAGTTATCTCAGAAACCATGGGAAGATACCAGAGGTCAATAATGTCAAATTCTACAGAGAAGTGGAAGGGAGCAAGGGATGAAAAAAAGTACATGGAAATGACATTCAGGAAGGTACTGGGAACCTTTTGGAGAGTAATTTCAATAGCCCTAAAGGAAATGGAAGCCTGATTATAAGGGATTAAAGGGTGAACCAATGCTAAGGAATTGAGGCACAGTTAGCCATAATAATTTGTCTAGACAAACCATGCAAATTTATATTGAGTTTGCTTTGCTAGGACATATGCCATCTTTATTTCCTAGATAATATATGTTAAAAAACACTAGCTCAGAAGAATAGAAAAAGCACTTGCTTTGGAGTCACTGGACCTGAATTCAAAATTCACTCTGTCACTCCCTGAGTGCCCTGCTTCAGTTATTTTACCTCACTGGGACTCAATTTCTTTATATTTAAAAATAAAAAAGTGGGGAAAAGGCTGGGGAAGGCATACAACCACATGGCTTCTAAGACCATTGTACAGAGTGTTGTGTTGGACCTGGAGTCAGGAAAACCAGAGTTCAAGTCTGGTCTCCGACAGCAGCTGTAGCATTCCTCAATTTCTTCAACTGTAAAACAGGGATCACAATAGTCGTAAGGATCTGATGAGTTACTGTCCAAAAAACACTTAAGCACAACAGTCAATGCTATTTCAATGCTTATTCTGTCTTCCCTTCCCCTTTTAAATTTTTTATTTGGTCTGCCCTGCAGGTACATGCAAATGAATGGTGGTAGGAAAGGGTGGCCCCATAGACCAAGCTCCTGGAGGCCAGGTCAGTGTGTCACTCAGGCCTTTTCATATGTTATTCACATGAGCTCAAATGAACTTTATATTCTTTGCAAGGTGAAAATGCAGTCTGGATGGGCATACCCTTATACAATAATATTATGAACTGTTATATAGTCAATCTCCGTATGTTAGAGATAAAAATATTCAGTCTAGTGAAATCCATAAAGTTGAAAAGGCCCTCAGGAATCACCTAGTCCATCTCCTGATTTTACAGTGAAGAAAGTGAAGGTCCAAGAGGTGAATGACTTGGCCACCTTCATTCCAGCTCATTAGGGGCCAAACCACTTTTCAGAAGCCAAGTTTCCCATCCCACCTAAACCTTTCCCACTTGTGACCCTTTTTTGCCCAAGAAATTTTTACATGACCCCATTTCGAATCTGAGCCATGATGTTTTTGGTAGCATTCATATGTGTTCAGAGCAAAGGCTACCGTGAAATTACATGATGCAATACAGGCAAGAGCTGAGAGAAACATCTCAGATTCATTAAACATTTGATTTTAAATTAATTTTTGGCCATTGAATTCAGAAGCCTTTTACTTTTGTCAAATTTGTATAACCCCCCCCCACACATACATTGTTATGTGATCCCACAGGCTGGCAACCCACAATTTAAAATGCTTAGCTTTTTTCTATCACAATTGGCCTATAGTGCCCATTTCCCCTCTCTTTGACCGAACTCTGCCCGAAAAGGACTAAATATTGTAGGCTAACAAATAAGCATGACTACATGGTGCTCTAAGTTAAGCAATCAAGCCCTACTATGAGGCAGCACTGGCCTAGATGAAGGGATAATAAATATTTGGTAAAGCAGTAAAGTATTTATGAAGCACCTACTATGCGTCAAGCTTTATGCTAAGTTTTGGGGATACAAAGAAAGGCAAAAGAGAAACCCTGTCCTCAAGGAGTTCATAGTTTAAAAAGGGAGACAATGTGCAAATAAATATGTGAAAATACGCTATGTAAAGAATAAATAGGAAATACTCAACAGAGGGAAGTCACTAGAATTAAAAAGAGTTCAGAAAAGTCTGCTAGAAGGTAGGATTTTATGGGGCATTTGAAGGAAGCCAAGGAAGCCAAGAGGTAGGGATGAAGGAGGACATTCCAGGCATGGCGAGGAAGGAACAGTGAGAGAAAATACCCAGAGTTGAGATGGGATTATCTTGTTCTAGGAATAGCAGAGGCCACTGTCACTAGGCTAAAGAGTGCATGGAACAGAGGGTGGAGAGCACATGGGGGTGGTGGTATGAGGTGTAAGATTGGCAAAGGGGGGAGAACAAAAATCAAATAGTTCCTCCCCTAAGGAGGGACCCTCCAGCCTAGAAGAGAACATACACATGAAAAAATAGATACAAAATTCAGAAAAAAAATAAAAGTACAGTACAATGTCCCAAAGAAAAACTGTTCTATTCCATAAATCTTCTAATGTTAGCTAGCTCAGTAGATGAATGGATAGATGGATGGATAACATGAGCATTACTTAAGGACCAGCCATTATGAATTACTGGATATGTCTAACTAACATGGAGAATAGGTGGGTGGAGCGGGGGGAAAGGAGGCAATTAGCATCTTCTACTATTTGAAGGATGGTCATGTGAAAGTTGGCTTAAATATGTTCCACTTGCCCCCAGAAAATAAGCTAGAAGTAATAGGTATAAGTTGCAAATAGGCTCGTTTCGGATTGATATAAGGAAAAAAAACCCTACCAATTAGAATATCCCAAATAGAATAAGCTTCCCCATGTGGACAAGGTGCCCATCATGGGAAGTCTTTGAGTAAAAAATTGATGAGCCCTTGGGAAAGAAAAGATTCCTGGTCAGAGACAGGTTGGGATATTTGGTTGCTAATTCCCTTCTAACTCTGAAATTCTGTGACTTATTGGGCCCTAGCCACACTAGAGAAAAGCACTAGTGTAAATAACATCCAAGATCACTGCCAATGGAGAGGCTGTGGCCTTTCCTGTTAGGCCTACAGGAAAACAGCCAGACACCATCACCACATTCCTTGAAATGTGTTTATTTATTGGAGCTGATTTATCTATCGGGGCTGAGAACCTCAGGCTTTAGACTAAAGCAGCAGCCAATCAGTTCCTGTACCCATGTCAAATAAGAAAACATAAGTAAAGTAATTTGCTAATCTTAAAATGCTATATAAATGTGAGCCATTATTATTTCTTTGAATTTTTTTTAAATGCCCAGCAAACTAACAATCAGGAAACTAATTTAACACAATTCAAGCTTGCAAACAATGATAAGTATCTTTATAAAATACAGCAAAATAAAATAAACAGAAGACAAAGTTCTTCCAAAAAGTCTCCCTTTCCCCATTAGACAGCAGACCAGGAGGGAAAAAAAAGCAAATTTTACTCCAGGCTCAGTCTACCAAGTTACCATATGACTTAGGTAAGTCAATTTCTTTTCCCATCAGTTTCTTCATCTTCTCTTTCCTCTAGCTCTAACATTCTATTGTTCTGGAAGGAGGGAAAACATTTTTTCCCACCTGAAGAGCAGGTCATAAAGACAGAGAAAGTGGAAAGTGTTTGTATGCAACAGATTAGAGTAGATAGGAAGTACTTTCTGACTATGTTCCAGGAAAAGGTACTTCCCCTATAAGGTTTAAAGGAGAAAAAAGAAAAAAAAAACTATCCTTGAACTAAAAATAGATCTTTTAATTTATTTTGGGCTTTTCTAGGTGCTTGATCTCTCTGAGGATGAAAATAATGAATCCAATCCTGTTGACCGAATGTAAGCTTTTTGACCTTAAAGATGTTTTCAGTGAAAGAAAAAACCTAAAGGCAAGCTACTAGCATGCCTTCCTGACACAGCCATCACCTAAGATTGATGAATGATAAAGATAACATCTATTCTTGTTCATTTATCTTAGCAGCACTGACTCTGTCTTTCTGAACGGACTTAGCCTAGTATTTCTCAGCCTTTCCTCATTACAGACACAGCTGGATATTAATAATGCCCTCTTAGCCCTATTTATCTATGTACCAAGAAGGCACAAATAAAAAGCCCTAGGAACACTTCTCACATGCATTCAAATTCAAAATTAAGTGCCCAGCATTTATTAGATTACCCACTGTTAGGAACAACCATATTTGTAATTATGGGAATTAACATCCAGGAACAGGCATGTGTTGTTTCCTCTACTTAAAGAACTCACTTTTCTTTGGTATATGCAAATTGAGGAGAACTGCTTTCCTAACAGACTGGGGATAGAATATGTAATACTGAAAAAAAAACTTGATTCACTAAAGAGGAGTTTAAATCTGGGGTCCATGAACTATCTGTCTATCTTTCTATCTATCCATCCATCCATCCTCCATGGATAGATAATTCTGTTTCATTAGGATTTTATGAACCTGTCATCAGATGGGAAAAATGTTTTCCTTCCCTCCAGGAAAGTAAAATTTTGGAACTAGAGGGATGGTATTTAAGATGAAGAAACTGATAGGAAAGAAAATGACTTATCTAAAGTCATATTGCTATTTGACAGAAGAGCCTGAATAGATTTCCTTCATTTTTCATGTATTTTATTTTATGTAATTAAAAACATGATTCTGAAAAGGGGCCATCTATAAGTTTCACCAAATAGTCAAAGAGATCCATCTCTCTCTCTCTCTCTTTCATACACACACACACACCCATCTGTAAAAGAGGAGGGCTAGACTACACTAATATCTCTAGCTCTTAAATTAGATAGCTAACCATGAATGGTGAATTTCAGGATATATCAAATTAGACTTTATAATAACAGTAACTATTATAGTACTTCCAAGTGTGGAAAACAGTGTTTTCCTTATAATAATTCTATGACATAAAATGTACAGACACAGTTAATCCCATGTTACGATGAGGAAAATAAGGCAAGGGAAAAAAAAAAGGTTTGGTGATTTGCACCGGATCACAAACTCTTATGTGGAAACCTTATAGTTTTCTTGTGCCAAAGTCTAATAATACACTGTCTACTATGCTAAGCTGCTTCTTACAACATGATGATAGAATAGCATTAAGACATGCTAGTTCTTCCCCAATTATAGCCACCAGCAGCAGAATCTGACCCTTCCCCCCATCCTTGATACTGCTTCATTATTGTAATGAACTTCCATATCATCCAAGGTCCTGAAAAGGAATGTGATAGACAACTTAAAACCAAAATATAAAGGAAGACTTCTATTTTGGTATTTAGATGCTTTCTGTGACTTTTGTGCAGCAGTCTTCCTAATTATATTTTTTTTTCTCAGGCTAATATTAAAATGAATTTGGATTCTGAGTACACCATGACTAGATGGTGGGCGGAGTATGCTGAGCAGCAGCGGAAAAGTCTGGGATTAAAAAGTCTTCATGAATAATCCACCAAGAAATTCTCTCTTCTCCTATTAGACTATGAACACTTCTTCAAAATCTCAGTCTTTCCTCAGGTTTCAATGTATAACTTTGTAGATGGTTAAGACCATGGATTTTTTTGATCACTATATTTCAGTATAACTGGGGATTTGGAAGTTGTTGAGCTTTTTAAAATTCTATTTATTTTTTTAAAACACCAGACTACTCAAGAGAAGTTTTAGAACCCCAGGTGAAGAAAATTTTGTAAACCAATGATGCCAGGGGCAGTGGCATGGGAAGTCTTATAATGAATAATTTGAAAAGCAAGTTATTGATCACGACAGTAAAGTGATTCTGATGAGGAGATCCCAACATCTAAAAAACTAAAAATAGGAAAGTTTAAATACTATGACATATTCCCAAAAGGTCAATGGACTAAATGGTACACTTGTAGAAGGAAATGAGGATTCAAAAAAAATGTAGAAAGAAAGCTTGGCAGAGGAAGGAGAAGAGAAGGATGAACTGTGGATGGAGGGAGGAAAAGAAGGGAAAAAGTGAGGGAATTCAACCAAGATGCAATCTGCTTTGATTTACAAAAAGATGTAAGCAAGAGGAATGTACAGATGACATTGTAGCAATTTATGGTAAATTTCATACTATATTGCCAAAAAAATTTTAGCCTAAGTTTATGATAAACACAGTTACAGTAATAAGATGCCATACAAACTGAAGGAGTATCACAGTGAGTAGAAAGAGGATTGGCTTTGATGTTTGAGATCCTGGGTTCAAATTCCACCTCATTACCTGGGTGGCCTTGGTTATGTCACATTAAGTCACTGAGCCTAATTTCCCCATGGAAATACAGAGAATAGGGATTAGGCTAATTAAGTTCTAAAGCCATTCTCAGCTGTAATCTATGTTCCAATGATCCAACAGCTAAGAGAGATAGAGAACCACTCAAATTTCTAGAGTTCTTTAAAGTTTATAAAGAGCTTTATAAAGTAAGTTAAGCATGTGATGAAGCAACACTTTGTTAAAGCTTTTTATTTGTAAAACATATGCATAGGTAATTTTTCAACACTGACCCTTGCAAAGCTTTCTGTTACAAATTTTTCCCCCTTAACTGCCACCCCCTCCCCTAGATGGCAGGAAGTCTAATACATGTTAATTATGTTAAAATATTTGACAGATCTAATATGTGTATACATATTTATACAGTTATTCAAGCAATACTTTGAACACATATGACTACTGATGAGCAGAACTATAGAAAAAGTTATAAGAAGTCTCAGGCTGACAGGATTAAAGACAACTCTGAGAAGACCTGAAAGCTACAGAATGCAGCAGAGCTTCCTGAGGACAATGCAATGCTAATCACAGTATATTCAGTAACTGTGCAGTGACAGAAAGCATGGGCTATTGGCCTTCTGCCATGAAGGAGAATGTCTGTCACACAATTAATTATCTGGGGAGAAAAAATCTCCATGGCAAATTTCTATGACAAATCTCTTCTATACAAGGTATATGTAAAAATAGATGTAAATATAGAAGAACAAAAGCCATCGCCCTATGGTAAAAGACTTAAAGAAGGAATTTGCGAAGAAATACAAGGTTAGCAACAACCATAAGAGAAAATTGCAAGAGAAAATTGGTTAAATTGGTTAAATTTAGCTCTAAAGAAAAAGTCACCAAAAAAGTGAGAAATACAAGTCAAAACAACTCTGAGGCTTCACATCACACCCTTAAGGCTGGCAAAGATGACAAAAATGGGAAAACAGTAATTGTTCCACAGTTCTGGAAAACAACTAGAAACTCTATCCTAAAGTTACTAAACTACACTAAACTATCCTAAAGAAATGCTACCATTAGGCATGTACTTCTCCAAAAAAATTCAGGATATAGGAAAAGGACCTATATGTCCCAGAGAATTTTTATAGGAGGACCCAATGTTACAACAAAGAACTAGAAACAAAATAGACATTCATCAATTAGGAAACAATGAAACAAATTGTGATACATGAACAAAATGGAATTTTACTGAGCCACAAGGAAAAAATATGACTGATCAGTGAAATATGGAGAAGTCTGTATGAAATAATATATGGATAGCAGAAAGAGAATGATTTATACATCAAAGATCACAACAAGAATATGAGGGCAAACCACTCTGAAAGATCTCAGAACACTGAGCTAAACATAGCTTCAAAATACTAATGATAAATATATCTTCCAGTCCTTGGCAGAGATGTAATGGACTTGAGGAAAGACTTAGACATACATTTGCATCCTCATACAGCCAATGTGTGATTTGTTTTCCCTGGTTCAACACATTTGCCATAAAAGAGCATATTTGCTGCAAGATAGGAGATCAAGATGGAGAGACCAAGTGGAGAATATGGGGGGCACATTCATTGAAAGTAGATGAACTATAAATGATTATAAACAAGTGTTGGTTGTTGTATTGATGTTAAATATTGAGTTTTCAATAAGACATTTATTTTTTTAAAACACTGCACTTAAGTTATAACTTATCCATTACATTCATATATCACAATTTGTTTAGCTGTTTCCTAATTGGCAAACATCTATTTTGTTTCCTAATTAAGATATTAAGAGTTTATGAAAAACTATGTTGCTAATTCAAATTTTAAACCCTGCAATTTTAGCTATGAAATAATTCTCCACTGCACTTTATTAATGACACTATTTCACTTTTAAGCCTTCTCTATTGGTCTACCCCCTAAAAAGGAGCTTTTCAAAGTAATGCTTTTTTTTGCCAGTTTTCTGATCATGTCTTACCTATTCTTTCTTCCAAGGAAAAAATTATCTCCAAATAAAATCCAGATACTAAAAGGAAAACAAAAAAGTTCTCAAGAGTTTGAAAAATGTCCAGGAATGGAGCATCATGGTTGTTTTTTTTCTCCCTCAATCATCAAGGCATTTCATTCCCTTGGGTTTCCATAACTAAGTATAATATTTAATTAAATATCCTGCTCTTGCTGGCTTATGTACTAGCGAACACTAATTTTAGAAAACAGATTAGCTAGTTCTTTCTAACTGGATGTTATTGTAGCTAAGGTCAGATTTTTCACTGAAACTATGGCAACAAAACTACCGCATTCTTGTCTACAAGGCCAAAGCTAAGTTTTTTACAAGGCCTATCATTCCCCTTGATGGATAAACTTATACATGGTAATTTCATTCTCAAACACATCTGAAATATTATCTTGGGTAGGGTGAGAGGGTGAGGGATCTGAAGGGGAAGTCATGAGATTTTGGTACCACACATAATTCCAATCAGCTCATAGGTCAAGTGTCTGCATAATATTTTCAAGAGTGATAATAAGGATGAGGATGACAGCAATGGTAACAGCTAACATTCAAAGTATTTTTAAAATATTACTTCATTGGATCCTCACAACAACCTTGAGAGGCAGGTGCTATTATTATGCCCATTTTATAGATGAGGAAAATGTGGCAGAGCTGTTAAATGATTTGCCCAGGGACACATAACTAATGAGTATCTGGGGCTTTACTTGAACTGAGGTCTTCTTGACTCCAGGTCCAGCTGCCACCTACTTGCCTCTCCCATACAATTTTAGTAACTAAAAATCTCCTTCAAGCCGCTCAGAAAAATACAAATTGAGACTCAAACACAGCAGGAAGAACCAGCAGAATTAGGGAAAATTTCTCACATCATTTGCTTAATAAGTTGGGACTACCTAAAATGCTCCCTTTCCTCCACTGACCTCCATTGCCATGAGGCTGGGCAGAGCAGTAATAAGAGTGCTGGCTTGGAATCAGGAAAGTCAGGGTTCAAATCTCACTTACTAGGGAGCCTTGCTAGCTGAGAGTGAGCAGGTGACAGACAATCATTGAGTCTCTCTGAGCCTCAAACAGCTGCAACTAAGAGTCATGATTTCCCCATCTGTCTTCAGCTAATAGCAGCCTCATCTTAAAAGCCAAGGTTTAAGTTCCAAAAGATACACACACACACACACACACACACACACACACACACACACACACA
>JAJPUD010003382.1:0-66655 GCA_023553655.1 Myrmecobius fasciatus | reverse complement strand
AGCCAAAACCTCCTCCCAGAGGACTCAGAAACCCAGCCAACTCCAGGTTCCACTCCAACATCATCCCCTCCACACTGAATACTTTTCCTCTATTTCCTCATCTTCAAACTTGCTTTCAGGTATTGTTTTCCCTCATCAGAGAGTAAATTCCTCATGGACACCCACCCATCCATCCGTCCATCTTTCTTTCCTTTTCTTTCTTTTTTTTTGTATGCCCTTAGCAAAGTGCCTTGCATGTAGTAAATGCTTAATAAAAGGTGGTTGTCTTGTAAACGTTTATTGTTTTCACTGAACTTACATTCCACTGGGGAAGCTGGGTACACACAAAGTTGATGGTTAATACAAGACTGGGGCTTAGGAGGAACTCTGAGGTCCTTCAAGGTCTGAAAGGGGAAAGACGAGAGGGAAAGAAGAAAAGGAAAAGAGACTTCATGGAAGAAAGAACATCTGACTGGAGCTTTAAAGGATGGGTAGGAATTTAACTGGCAGGGAAATAGGGAAGAGCATCACTGCCACCAAGAACAGGATGATCAAAGAGAGAGGGATGTCAAAGCTTAGCACACACAGGAGACAATGAGCACTTGGTCCAGGTTGGCTGGGAAACGGAATACTAGCAAGGGAGTGACATATGAAGACTGAAAATGGAAAATGGCAACATTAGGGAGGGCCTTTCATGTCTGACCAAAGAGTAGAAGCTTTGTGAACAAAGAGGAGCCACAGAAAGGTTTTAATCAGGGGAAATGGCATGACCAGCCAGGTGGAGGAGAAATCCTAGTTTTCATTTCTTTTCCAGGTGCACTCCCAACTCCCCAAAGACTCCATGGGTACCTTTATCTCCACCACATTCCTCTTCTCCACCCCTTTTAGTGTCCTTTTAACTGTCATCTCCTTTCAAAATGCAAGATCCTTGAGGGCAAACCCTTCTTTCTGCTTTTATTTGTATTCCTAGAGCTTAGCACAGGATTTGGTATACAGGAAGGGCACAATAAATTTCTGTGGACTGGTCTAGCAGAGATGTGAAGGATGGGAGGAAGAACAGATTTGTTAGGAGGTTTTAGCACTTTTCTCAAAGAATTACAAATTGCCAAAATTTGATATCTTGACTGAATAACCATTTCTATGGCACTGAAGTTGTGCATGTGCCATGAAGCAGTATGTATTTTCAAAGCATCGTTGCTGAATGGTCAAAAATGTAAGGACCTAACATTCTAATATATAGCCTCCATTAAAAATTAAATTTTGCAACTAGGTGGGGAAGTAGTTGGAATCCTGGGCCCTGAGTTGGAATTCCTGAGTTCAAATCTTCCTTTAGACATTTACTGAGTGACTCTGGGCAAGTCACTTCACTATGTTTGCCTCAGTTTCCATATCTATAAAATATGCTGAAGAAGAAAATGTCAAAGCACTCCATGATTTTTGCCAAGAAAACCCCAAACAAGTTCATGAACAGTTGGACATAACTGAAAAGAACAAATAGGTTAAATTGGGCAGCAATCCAACATACTTATTTGAGTAGTTACTATGTATAAGAAACATATTTAAACTGGAAAGAGCACTGGATTTAGAGTCATAGATCTGGATTCCAAATCTGGATCTGCCACTAAATATCTCTAGGATCTTGATTGTATGACTTAAACTTTTCTAGTTCCAGTCCCACTAGAAAGTGAGTGGATGGGACCAGAGAATCTCAGCAGGACTGACTTTCTGCCAGTCCTAAAAGTGTGACCTTATGGTTGTTATAGCATAATACTTATAATTATATATATAATATAATTATTATACTTGTGGGTGGGTGGGTAAGTTGGAATATAACACAGAAGATTATAGATAAAGTGTTCTGAGAAAACCTGAAGTGGGAGAAAACATGATTAGCTGGGGGGAGGGAGGAATCAGGCAAGAGTGCTGAGGTGTTTTGATCCCGAGGAAGGAGGAGATGGAACCCAACCTGAGCCTTGAAGGAAGGGGGAAACCCCAGAAGTCAAGGAGCCGCAGAAGGCCATAGTGCCTGACTCACATATTGAGTCTGGGAAATGATGAAAAGCCTGATTTAGCTCTACAGTTTAAGAAAGGCAGCAATGTGAAATAAGGCTTGGACACGTAAGACACACCAGGCAGGATCTTAAATGTTAAACAAACAAACAAAAAAATCTATCTCCAATCAGAGCAACAGAGAGCACTGGAGATTTCTGAACAAGGGAGTGACCCGTTCCACCTGTAAGGCCTGAGGAGGTCTGCTTTGGCAGATCACAGGATGGCACGGCAGGTGGGCAAGAGGAAAGGAGACTGGAGGAATTGTCCAGGCAAGACCTAAGGAGGTCCCTGACCCAAGGCTAGGGGTTGTGTGAGTAGAAAGAAGAGGCTGGACTCTGGAGGCAGAATCAACAGCACTGAGGGAGGCAAATTATATTGGGAGGAAGTAAGGAAGAGGGGGGAAATGGGGTGTTTTTTGTTTGTTTTTTTAACTCGGGGCTTAATTCCACAAATTTGTAGCACTGAAAGCTTTACTGCAAAGGAGCTGCTTGAGATTTTTTCTGTGACCACAGAAAAGTCCATGCCTATCAAAAGCAGCCTTAAGCAAGGCTTTCATGTGAAATTATCATGAGTACATCCAGCACTTGAGCGACCCAGATCTCACTGGGGAAAGCCACCATAGACATCAAAGCACCTACAGCCCCCAGTCAGGGAGCCCCACGCCTTCTGCCTCTCCAGCTCCTGAGCAAGGAGGCAGGGCACAGTTGGCGACACATTCCTCTGTGTGGGAATAGAGCATAATCACACCACATGCACCAACTCGGCGGTTGCATAACACACTGGGAATGGTATATGTTGCCCAGGGAATTAATTTAAATTATAGTTTTGTTCCCTTTAAATGGAGTCTGCTAGTGCAAGGCTGAGGTTGGCTGGTAAATGTGAAATGAAGATTAGAAGCAACCCACTAAATTTTTTATTAAATTTGAAATAATTTCAGTGAATATAGAGCATACTGAGAGAGACTCTCCATCTGTCTATATTTGCAATCCCCTCACCCCAAAAAAATAAGTACACATATACATAAGTCTGTGTGTTTTTATATAAACACATACACACATCCCCCCTACACATAAAATCCCTTCTCATTGTACCCCAAGGCTCATATTTCAAATAAAACTAAAATTAACCCAGATTTTACACATTTAACTTCTACATGCCTGGATAAATAAGTGCTCATATTAATATCACTAAAAATACACCTTAGGCTATTGATTAGCATCAAGAGAACAACCAAAATGTCAGCTCTCCCTTCTCTTCTCCATGTGGGTATTTTAAAATCTAAATGAGATATGGGTTCATTCCTTCAGTGCCTTGCCAAATAGAAAGGGGGGAGTGGGAAGGACACTGTTGCTCAGCAACGGCTAAAACAATGTTTGGTGGGTGAAGGCGGGTGGCTGGAAACAAAGTTAACCCAGTAAGGACAGAAACTGTCACCTGCCGCAGAACCCTCTGGCTGCAGCCAGAGCTCAGTTCAAACCCTGTGGACCCTCACCTGGGCTTTCCAGGCCAATATTGGGTCACCTGTCAGATCTGTGTCTCCAGGATTGTCCTAATTTGGGAAAGCCTCACTCTAATCACCGTGGGCCTTTCTCCGGGCAGCTTCAGGGCCCTCTGAGAGCCAGCACCTAAGTCCAGCTGTTTGCTCCCCAGAGTGAACCATTCCCCAGGATTTCACAACAAGCCTGACTAGAATGTCAACCTGCCACGTTTATTGATTCCTTCCCATGTTTAGCCTCCACTAATGTCTTATTCTGATGCCTTGTTATTGTATGAGATGTAGAGTGTTTCAGGGGAAAACACTCTGGGTGTCAGGGAAAAGTTCCCTGGGTAAATGGCTGGACATGATGTAAGGAGGAGGGAGAGTGTGTCAGCGAAGGGGAGAAGGAAAGATTTCCCATGTTAGGAGGCACAAGGAACCAAGGGATTATAAGAGAAGGAGAGAAGGCAGGATGATTTCCATTTGCAGCTTTTCAGAGCAATATCTGGTGCCTGGTGCTGCAAGGAGTCTAGATCTCCCCAGCCTCTGATCTAAACTCACTCACACATATTAAAGGTTTGCAGAGGGCTTTTCTGACAACATCCCTGCGAAATGAGCAATGTGAGTATGAATGGCCCCATATTGATGATGGGACGGGGGGAGCCAAAAAGTCATGGCACAAACTGGGAAGTCCAAGTAGAAAGGCTTGAAGCCACAGTGGACAGAGCACCAGCCCTGAAGTCAGGAGGACTTGAGTTTGAATCTGGTCCTTAGCTGTGTGACCCTGGGCAAGTCACTTAACCCCAACTGCCACAGAAAAAAGAAAAAAAAGAAAGGCTTGAAGCACAGATCTAACCCAACTTCTCATGCCATCTTTGCGGACACTATCAATGAGAGCCTATGATATTTTGTGGCTCTCCGGCAGTGCACTCAAGACTCCTTGCAGCACCAGGTACCAGATATTGCTCCAAAAAGCTCCAAATGGAAAGCATCCCGCCTTCTCTATGTCTCTTACAATACCTTGGTCCCTTCCACAATTCCTTGTCCCTCCTAACATGGGAAATCCTTCCTTCTCCCCTTAACACCATGCCTCCTCCTTAAATCATGTCCAGCCATTTACACGGTGAGCCTACCCCGATACACAGGGATGCCAGCTCCTTGAGGGCCAGTCTCATTTTATGCCCTGCCTTGATGGCACCAATGCTCTAGAGCAAGGCACAAGTAAGGATTAATGAAAACTTGCTTTTACTTCAAATCTGTTATCCAGTCTTCGGCTTCAGTCATCCCTCTGAGGTAGGAGAGACTAGGAAGTCCCATGTGATGGGTGGGGACATGGAAATCTGCAGAAATTAGAGAGTAGACCACACAGCCCAGGTGGGAGGCTGGAGGTCGCTTCACTCACTAGATCGCCGTGCTGATAGAGCTCTATATCCATCTAGGGCTGTCCTGCGGGACAAATGGACATGCTCTAGAAATAGCCTACTCTGGGTACCACCTAAAACGAACCACAAGAAGTTAATTAAAGCAGGGCGGTGAACTAGAGAACTGGCTTTGGAAAGGAGAGACCTGCATTCAAGCCCCACCTGGCACCGGGTCCCTGGGCAAGGGATATGACCCAACAGCGTCCCAGGATCTAAGAGTGCACTAAAGAAGAACCCTTCATTAGCACAGCAAACTTCCACATGAAAGGAATGAAAGTCACAGGGCCAGTGCAAAAAGGAGGACAATGGGCAGATAACAGAGGGAGACATCACCGATCCAGAATGGTCACTGTTTCCTCATCACCACCTCCCCACTTAAGCTGAGTTCTCATTATTCATCTTCCCATTTCACCCCCAATTTTTTCCATCCTCTGCCTCCCACCTTCAAATAGCTTCTCCTCCTAAACCAAGAGGTCCTGGCAGGGTCACAAACCCCACACGGGCAAACATGTTCCTCAGTCGCCCCGCCATGCTTACATCTGGCCCCAGTCAAGAGTCTGGCCCTGAGGCTCCTGCCCATCTGAGAGGCCCCACAAACAGCACTTTGTTCTGAACCAAAGATCAAGGAGTGGAAAGAGAGCCTCACTTCTGCTCCAATGTAATTAAGGAAATTCTACAATGACTATCATGTTCTCAACACAACAGTGTGGGCTTATTCCCAAGCCTCTAGCTGACCTTTCAAACAGACCTGCAGATTACATTTAGAAGACTCCTGAAATCAAAAGCCTTCCTGGTTCGAAAATTACTTCTCTTGGGAGGTCACCATTTACTAGGGAAGGAGAAGAGAACAGGAAAAACACGCCATAATGTGTTTGCTGCACTCAGTTTCAAGCTGGGGTTTACTTTCTCTATTTATTAAAGACTATTGCCTCAAACCCACTCAGATAAAGAGAGAAAGACTGTCCCGGATCCTCCTCAATGAAGATTTAGAAACATGGCCACATCCAAACCAGAGTAACAGTAATGGAATTCCTAAGATGCCCCAGCTCTTCTGAAAATATCGGAAAGAAAATGTTATTATGCAAAATTAATTCAGATAATGCAAAAGATTTGACTGAAATGTAACAGATGTGAAGCCAGTGTTGCCTTCCTCCTCCAAATGTAATCAGGATGGGAATATATTCTAACAATATAAAATAGCAATTCATTTAAAGATTTCCTTTTGCCCATTACCGGAAAGCAAATGCTCTCTTGGGTATCAATGACCAGTGGCAAAATAAAAATTTGGGTTCTGCACCTAGATAATGGAAGTTATTCTAGAAGAAGTTCACTACAGTTGTGTTAACAAGAACACATATTGGAAGATGCATAAGAGTAAAGGTGAAGGCAGCAAACATTTAAAGTGGAGCCAATAAAGAAACCTCAAAATCTGTAGTTCAGGACACATTTCCCACCCATTTGCCGATGATTCCCAAACCATGGTATGCCATCCTGAGGGAAAGCCCACATAGTACCACTGAGGCTGGATTGCCCTTTCCCTACAAACAGGTAACAATACTTGTCAAGAGAGAGAGAAGAGCCTGGAAAGTGAACAATGATGGAGCAAAGCAAAACGACTAAGCAGAGCTCTGCTGACTGCTCATATCAAGGCCCCATCCTCGCATTCAGATATTCCTCCACTCATTCATTTTCCATATGTCTATGCTGAACTTGGGTGGGCAATGGTGTCACTGGAGAATAGGCTACAGAGCTGTGCTGTGCACACTTAAATTGTAACATCCCAGTCACGATTCAGTAAGTGCCTATTATGCTAAAGGCATGGCAGTAGAGACAGAGGAACCCTGAGGAGCTCCCTTATTCTACTGAAGGATGCACAGTGGAGAATGATGGAAGGCAAGATGAGATGCAAATGTCAAAGATGAAATCCAAAGTGCACAGAAAAAGGTGAGGAGGCAAAGAATACTTTCAGCCAAGAAACTATGAGAAGACTTCTTGGAAGAAGAGCCCCCTGCCCCAATCTGAGACATACTGAGGGTCTGAGACAATGGAAAAACCTCTTCCCAGTCTCTGGGCACATAAGGTCTGAAGACTGGACTATAGTTCCCTTTATTGGGAATGCAGAATTCAAAAATAGGAACAAAGAGAAATAAGGCTGAAGGAGCCAACTGGAATTGCATCACAAATGCCTCTCCATGTCAGATGAAGAAATTCATACTTTATCCAAAGGGTAATCAGGAGCAACTGAATGTTTTTGAAAGCGTGACGTGGTCAGTCTTGTGCCTTTAGGAAGATTATTTTGGCAGCTATGTGGACGGCAGATCAGAAAGGAGAGATTATGTCAGGAGGGAAGCCAATTATAAGGCTTTTACAATATCCCAGGAGAAGGGAGACAATGACAGCTTGATCTGCTATTATAGAGGAATAGAAGAGCTGGGCTTTAGAGAAGGAGATGAATTGTATAAGCCTTTGAGTCTAAGTTCATCCTTTCACAGATGGGGAAACTGAGGCTCTGCCCGGTTGAATAACTTTCCCAAAATCTCACAACTAATAAGAAACTGAGGCAGGATCTGAAGTTACATCTTTCTGACTTCAAGTCTACTGCTCTATCAACTATGCCGTAGTGCCCCCCAAAACTGGTCGGGGTATATGGTTATGTGAAGAGAGAGAAGGATGATCTGGGGGCACAATCCAAAGAGGTTTGCAAAGGAGTGATGGAGAGAGAGGAGTCCAAGAGAACTTTGGGATTAGAAGGGAGCTGGTATAAAGAGACATTTAAAAAATGGGTTTGGGTTATGCAGTGGGAGAGGTAGGGATGAAGAGCCGGGTTTTGGACCCGCCGAGTCTAAAGAGCCCGCGGGTCTTCCAGGAGTAAGTGGAGACAAGGGACCGGGCTGGATTCGTGGTTTTCCTCTTTTGTGAAGTCACTGGTCCAGTGCATGCCAAAAATGCAGGGAAGACTTTTAGCTTAGTCTTTCTCAAAAAAAACCCACTCATTCCTAGGAAAATGCACTCTGCCTCACCACAAATGGAGCTCTGAAAATGCTTTGGAAATGGCTAACACTTGTCATGGTCCGTGGCCCTCCAAAGAGCCTGCATGCCCCAGCTCCCAAAGGAAAGCTAGTTTAGCCTCATTGCCCTGTGCAGGATCCAAGTCTGCAGACAGGTTTTAAGCAGTAAGTGACCTACATTTGCAGAGGTTTATTAAGCAGAGCTCATTGGAAACCAGATTTTTCCACAAACCTAAAGCAGCTTACTTTAGAACACGAACAATTCCCAGAGAAATGCAAACTGTAAATCACAGCCCTGCCATGTGACCCCAGCATGGATGGGCCCTACAGCACACACTGCTCAGTTTTCTCCTCATGCAAGCCCATCACTCTGAAATCTATCTAACCAGAAAGATTACTCCTAAGCCAGTTATCTCTACAGTGGGAGCACCTGTACCACGGAGCTGCTTGGGGGGCTTCTTCTGTCCTAGGGTACTGATATACTCTTCCTCTCCTCCATCATTTTTAATGTTCCAAATTCAAGTGAAAATAATGTCAACTCATGTCACCTGGCAACTGTTAAATTGGGAAAACTGAGGTCCAAAGACCTACTGCTAATGAGCCAAAGAGCCAGAACTTGAATCCAGGGCCTCCAATTCCAAATCCTCTCCTGGGTGCTTGATGCCAATTCACTGACTAGGCTGGTGTCCAGGCTGACTATGTATACTACCTTCTCTTCCACGCTCCTCAGCTTTTGCCTAAAAGTCAAAAAAGTCCTAATTCACCAGTCAGTACTACTAAGTCATGGGATATAGGATGCAAATACAAACCTTTCCCAGTCTTTGAAGAGAAATTGGAAATTGGCAAAATTCCTGGGGCCATATCAAAAAAAATACAGAATACTCTTCATTAGAGTTACATCCTTATATATTTCAAAGGGTCACTATGAAGAATTACAAAAATGTCTAAGAAAAATGAAGAGAAAAAAAATTCCCCAACAAGACAAGTCATGGAGTTTCCCTGCTTCCTCCAACTTAACTCAAAACACCAAACTACAGAAATTGACACTGTCAAAGAGCCTTCTTCCCAGATTTAGAAGACCGATATCTCCAAAGAAAGAGCAAAAAGCACTAAGATAAACGTTCCACATGATCAAGTTCATAAATCCTATTCCTTTAAAGAAATAAATGCAGTCAGACAAAGCTTGAAACCTAATTAGCACTTAGTGAAATTTATTTAGTAGTTCAATTCAGATAGTCCAGGCCTTCATAAAAGCAATCCATTCATTCTGACTTGCCAGATGTTACTTTTTGTTTAGAGAGAGATTATTTTCGCAAGGCTACAACAACATTTCAATTTGACATCACAGTTTTAAAATGAGATAACAGGCAAACACTGAGAAAAAGAATAAACACTTTAAAAAGAATGATGTTTTAGCTTCCAAAATTTTTCAAAGTATACTTGAGATCCTCATGATAGAACCATCATCTCTTTATTCCTCTTACCTCGGAATTTCTTGGGTGGATTGTTCAGATCTCCTGCTTCTGGCTGTACAACACATCGGTCATCCACCAGACTGCAAGAGGCAGAAAGCATCGATTAAACTTTGAGGAAGGGCTTGGAAAAAGGAATATACTATACTAATATACTAACAAAAAAGAACACAAGTCCTATTTTTTTCCAGCAGTACTCATATTTATTCTTTCCTTGTTGGGTAGGTTTTGTTATATCAAATTCTGATATATGTGAAATATCAATGTTTTCTCTTTTCAATTTCTTTTTTAATTTTCTTTTAAGTTTAATAGTATTTTATTTTTCCAAATACACGTAAAGATCGTTTTCAACATTTTTTTCTAAGATTTTGTGTTCCAAATTTCCTCCCTCCTTTTCTTCCCCCTTCCCAAAACAGCAAGCAATCTGACATGGGTTAAATATATGCAATCACAAACCCTTCTTAACACACAGAATATGAATAAAATGCATCAACCACTAGGAAGTAATGCATGACTGTGTGTGACTGAGCTCTATGTATGCAGGAGTCCAGAGCTCAGCCCTTAGAAAAAAATGCTGGAAGATCACAGTCCTCTGAGGCTTCTTTCTATTAATCACAAACATAATGAGCTATCCTCTAGTTGATCACCCAGAGGTCACTTCTGAGCATGTGCTGGCCAAAAAATTGAAACACTGCATAATGAGTGGACATTTACATGTCCTATGGGGAGTTCCAGTAAGGACAGTACCTTCACACACCCATTGCAGCAAAAAAAGATCTTCAAATGTGCAAACAAATGAGAATAATAGGGACATCTAGATGGTACAAGGGATATAGCACTGGCCCTGAAGTCAGGAGAACTTGAGTTCAAAACCAGCTTCAGATACTAACACTTCCTAGCTGTGTGACTCTGGTAAGACACAACCCCAAGTGCCTCACAAAAAGAGAGAGAGAGAGAAATTAAAGAATGACAATTAAAAGTAATTGTAGAGATCCTCATCTGGGGTGGGGGACAGAGAAATTCATTTAAAAAATACTTTGCTAATTACATTGAAAAATGATTTTCTTTATAATCCTATGTATTTTATTTTATGCATTTGAAAATGTAATAATGCAAATTAAAACAACTCTGAGGAACAAAGAAGAAGAAAGATAAGATAAAGGAAAGAAGGAGAGAGAGGTTCTTTCTTTGGGTACCAATACTCCCAGCAAAGATCATTAGCCTTTCCAAACATTTCCATGGTCATACTGGATGGGAATGAAGAGAAGCCTGGGAGGTTTTGCTGACACTGCTCTGGATTTAACTTCTCTGAATTTCAGGAGTAACTTTCTCATAACTGCTGAGTTCAAATGAGATCACAATAAGCCACATGCTTTGTAAAGCCTGAAGCACTAGATATATAAAGATAAGCCATTATTCTCTAGCTGGTGGAAGAGACAGAGCACTGGACCTGGAGTCAGGAAGACCACAATTCAAATCTGGCCTCCAATGCTCACTAGCTGTGTGACCAGGGACAAATCACTCAATTGATTTACCCATTTACTCATCTATAAAATGGGAGACACGAGTAGCACCTCCCTTGTAAGTTGCTATAAGGATCAAAGAAGATGGAATCTGCAAAATGCTTAGCACAGTCCTGGCACATAGTAAGTGCTTAGGAAATACTTGTTCCTCTTCCCCTGGTTTTATCCCCATCATCGGAGTGCCCAGATGGAAAAAGCTCCACAGGTGCTATAGTACTATAAACAGTCCTGTTATGAACTTTGAATTTCCCAAGGTCAAAGATCAATTGAGAACATGGTTGTTGATTACTAAGGATCATGATGTCCAAATTTAATTTCACCTTCAGATCTCCAACCAGTTTTTTTGTTTAAAAATCACTGTCCTTTCCTGCCATCTAGGGGAGAGGGTGGGGGGAGGGGGAGGAAATTTGTAACAGAAAACTTTGCAAGAGTCAATGTTGAAAAATTACCCATGCATATGTTTTGCAAATAAAAAGCTTTAATTAAAAAAAAATCACTGTCCTGCTACCACATGGTACAATGGAAAGAGCTTAATAGAGAAAACAAAAATGACCCGCGTTTACATCTCTCCTTTTAAAACCTGGGTGCTGGGCAAATCCCTCCAGCACTCTGCCCTCACCTGCAGAGCAAGATGCTGGATCAGAGGGCCCTGAGGGATTTCTACAGTTCTAGGCCTATGGGCAGTCGTCTAAATGCAATATATGTGGCACAAAGTAGTTTGCACCAGCCTGACCCTGGTCACGATGCCATCTCTTTGCTCATTCCCGATGGCTACTCACCATCCAGTACTTGGGAGCTAACCTGCTGAGCTACAAGAATGCTTAGGAGAAGTCAAAGTACAGTTCAGAGACAGGAATTGCAGCGGGAATTTTTAACAATGTTTTCTTCAATAATAATAGCAAAGGGTCAATGCTGAGCGCCAAAATAAATCTCCTTCCTTAGATACCCATTCCTAAAGAACCAAAGGCTGATAATTTCATGCCTAGGACAAACACCTGGATGTTTAAATGGCATTCAGGAAATTAGAACCTCAGAAATGAATGAAAGGAAGCCCCAAACGGCCGGGACTGGGGTCTTACAGAGCTGGCAATTATTCTCTCTAAATACTTGCAGGGAAGCTGTTGTCCTGAAAAGCAACACAGCCCTGGCTCAAGCTGTGGCCCATGCAGAAACTAAGGGCAGTCCTTGATGATCCAGGGAATACTGGCTGGCTGGTCACTTGTTTCTCATATCTAGCCAATCCACTGTTTCTTTAATCTACTGTCACCTCCCTTTATACGGGGCTCAGGGGAACATCAGGGAGGAAAGAACTGGGGGCAAGATGATTCTCTAATATCAAACCACAACTGGGAATGACAAGGAAGCGGCCACTCTGAAGGCGTGGGACAAATAGGAATTCCTGGACATCTTTACAGACATGCAGTTTTGTCACAGTTAAGAGAAAAATGCAAACCAAGAAGTCCAAGTCGAGTTCCTTCTAATTAGCAGCCAGGGTTTCTGTTCCTATCGTAGCCACTGTGGGTTACTGGTATATAATTAATAGTATTTGAAGTGTCTGAAAACAACCTGTTCTAAAAGTAAGTAACTATTCCCTCTGCAATCTTTTTTCATTATTGGCTTTGCAAGTTTTCCCCACAGATAGAAAACTTCAGCTACCACATTACAGTTCAAATTATAATCCTCTTCATCTAAATTAACAGAATCTCAGAGATGGAAATGACCTCAAAGGTCATCTGAACCAATCAGATGGTACTTGAGTACACTCTGAAATATCAGTGACTTGAAGACCAAGCCTTCAAATGCCCAAATATAACTATTATGTCCCACCACCATCTACCCTGTCCAGATCTTCCTGTTCTCTAAACTAACCATCCCCAAATCTTCCAACGATACCACATATAGCATCTCTAGTCACCTTCTTCTGGACAGGTTTGAGGCTTTCTAAAATGAACCACTCAGGAGTAAGATACAAAAGTGGTCTAACCAGAGAAAAATGACATTATCAGCTCCCTTTTCTGAACCCCATGCTCCTTCATGGAGTCTAACACGAGTTTTTGGGGAGTTGGGGAAATGATGTGTCACACTATGGCTTCATGGAGCCATAAAGACTCCAGATCTTTTTCAGATGAACGGCTGTCTAGCTATACCTTCTCATCTCCTGAACTTGTAAGATTTTACTCTTTCTGAATACAGGTTTTAGTCTATTTCAGAAAAGCTTTTTGAGGCAAAGATTTTTTTAAATGACAAAAATTTTAGTGGGGGAGAGAAAAGGAGAAAAAAAAAGAAATTAGCTATCAATGTCAAGTATCCCACTCTTTATATATTATATATAATACTTATTATAGCCGGTTTAAAAAAATGATCACAATCACACAAAATCCTTTCATAGAATTTTAAAACTCGGGTTACTAAAATGAAGATTTTTTTTTAAAGCCCGACACATAAGACATTAGCTGCTCTTACCCCAAGGTGCTGATAAATCCATTTGTCGATCCTTCTGCATACAGAGAACAAATGTCTCCAATATGCAGAAAACTAGACATCTTGTCAGACATGTTTTACTTGAGGATCCTAGAAAAAGAAAAAACATTCACTGATTAGAAAACTAGCAATGCTTTTGAGGGAAAATGCCACTGGAAGTAGTTGTGCCTCGGTTTTCCCAAAATGACTGATTTCTAAGTCTCAATCAACGATTGATAGGCAAGGAGTTTATTAAGGGGTTAAGTGAGACACATGCAGCAAACACAGTTTCTAAAATTAAATTCATTTTCAGGACTCTCCAACAGTGTTCTGCTTCTTCCTTGATAAAAGTCGCACCTGAAGCAAGCAATTTGAGACTTCTCAGCAATCTATAGTAGATATAAATAAAGAGCCTACAAGGAACTCAGCTAAGACTTAGGGGTGATTAAGGAGTCAGAGCTCTGACTTATGAAATATATTAACATATTCACTTCACCTCAGGGAATATTCAGAGAGAAGGGAAAGCCTTGAAGAAAAATCATGTACTGCATTTCAAAGATACATAGTCCCAGGTATGGAATAAAGTGGATGAAGCTAAAAGAAAGATAGAATTTCTCTTGAAAGCTCTTCCTGCATATTAAACTCTTTGGGAAGTGTCCAGGGATTTGGCAGACAACCTGAGTTCAAATTCTGAATCCTACCTCTAATGGTTATTAGCTGAGTGATTTGGGGCAAAACACCCTCCTCTACTTTTCATATCTGTAAAATACTTAGAATTGATGGCTTCCTTCAAGACTCAGCTCCAATACTGCCAGTTAGCAGCTTCCCTCTTATGTTATTTTGGCTATGGACTTTGCACACTGCGTGTTTGCTGTTTATACTTTCAATATTCGCATTTATGGACATATTGTTTCCCTGATCAGAATAGAACCTTCTCGGGACTGGTATGCTTTTGCTTTTTGGCCCCAGTGCTTAGCACAATATTTAGAACACAATAAATAATCTCTACGTGTTTACTTTTTGACTAAATGGCTTTGGATTTCTTTTTCAGCTCAAAGACACACAGCCCTCCCTCACTTAAATCTAATTCATCTGCATGTCATGTTCCTCTTCAAGAATGAAGGGCAAACAACAGCTCTAAAAGTCTATGAACAGGACCGCACTGAACAAGCAAGTCAAAGTTGTAGGCTACTTCTGCCTCCATCATCCCCATTTAATCACGTGAAAATATTTCAATCCTCAAGGACCCTACCCACGCGTACACATAGACACAAACCCCAAAGAGAAATATAAATAGAAATACTGGCATGAGTCATCATAACAGCTTTCATCAGAACGATAAATATTTAGAAGTGCCAGTTATGCTATAAGGGACATATTGATGATGCTGTTTTTAAAACAGAATTGTGTGTAGGAAGCCAGCTCATAGGCAGGTGAGGCTTATAACCCATCATCAAATATTATCCAAGGTGTTCAGGGTGGTTAAAGATTTCTCTCTCATCTTCCTTGCTCTAGTTCCTGACTTCAAATTCATTTTTCTCTCTATTTATTAGCACTTCTGGAAACCAGAAATAAATTAAGTACACAAAATTTGTAAAAGGCCAAGATGGTTGAAATGGAGTATAAAAATATTTTCACTTTTCACTGGCTTCCTAGATGCCAAGTTTTCTTCTAAGGGAATTACTTCATTGTGAAAAACCCCAGAAAGAACAGAGGCCAGCCTCTCATACGTCTAGAAAAAAAAATGTTAAAAATCAATTATGGAAGCATTCCTATTCCTATTCTTGTGATGAGGGAAATAAAGAAGAGAGGGAGAAAAAAAAAACCTCTTATTTCAAAAATCCAATCCTGCCACTGCAAGAGGGATAAACAACATTTCATCAGGCATGTATTTGTTTACAGAGAGAGGGAGCAACAATGAATACATAACAAGGCTTTAAATAATAGTCAGTTTATGAACACTTGGGAAATGAGAATAGATATAGAAGTAATGGACAGAAAGGCCAATCCACCAAGCATTTGTCCTCTTCAGTATCATGTGTTTTTATCCTATGCAATCTTAACTCCATTTTTATGAGCTGAAGGTAAGCCAATTGGTTTAAGCAACATTATTAGTATATTTCCCCTTTCTGATAATGTATTCCAAATAGAGTCACTTGATAGACATTGCTTATCTTGGTATGAACTTGGGTTTATTTTGGAAGATTTAGGGCTCATTGACTGATAATCAGTATTCTTCTAAGTCCAATAATTAGATGAAAATTTCTGAGAAAAATTCAAAATGCTTTTACATATTTCAAACCTCATAAAAAGTCATCCAAAGTTGTTGAATGTGAGAACAATCCATAAAACCACAGACCTGGAAGAAATCTCAAGGCCACGTAGAAAAGCCAGGAGCTAAAGCAGATCCTCTATTTCAATTTTTGTTATAAGACCTCCAATGGAAGGGACAGAGAAAAGGGTGCTCTGCTCCCTCCCAAGGAAAAAGCTCTAATTATTAGGCAGTAATTCCTTACACTCAACAACACATGCCTCTTCTCAGCTTCCACTCATTACTTTTAACACTGTCTCTGGGGACCCAAGAAGTTTCTCTGAGAACTCCTCCCAAAGACAGCTATCAGTGTAGACCCCAATTTAAAAACTGACCATTAGACCTCTATGACTCTCCTTCCCCTCAGAGGAGCTCCTGAAAATGTCTGTCCAGCCCCTAGGGAGAAGGAGCTGGGAGAGAGTCAGGTTATTTGCTTCCCTTCAAAACTGTCACCACCACCAGGTAAGCAGAACCAAAATCCTACAGTTGTTTGCAGAAGGAGAAATGAATTTAGATGCGACACTAGGCTGCTCTGCTGGACAAACTGGTATCCAACACCATCCTTCCCAAAATATTCCTTGGAGCCTGTGATATTTGTTTTGTTTGTGGGAGAAAGGTTGTCATCAAAAAGCTTCTCAATTACAAATTGCTACTGCTGTCCATTTAAGTGTAAATAATAAATGTCATTTATGTTCCTTTTTTTTTTTTCATTTTTCCTAAAACTAGAGAGACTGGTCCACCCACTACAATTTATGATGGGTGGGTAGTCAGCTAGGAAATTTGCCAGGGGCCACAGTTTAAAAAAAAAAAAAAAAGACACCTACACAAAACAGTTGTGGTCAGCGGCTTTTTGTTTGTTTGTTTGTTTGTTTTTAATTCCACTTTTCCCAGGGGTCTCTAGCAGCAATTACACTAACAAAGGATTATGTTAAAGGCTTCCTGGTAATCCTGGAAGCTTCCAAAGGCTTCCCCATTAATTAAGCATTAGTGACCTGGAGAATGCCTTATTCCATCATTCCCTTGGAAGGAAACAAAGCTCTGTAAAGTCAACAAATAGGGAGGGCATCTAGGGCGAGGAGGGGTGGGGGAGGAGGAAAGTCCCCGAGTGATGGGCCTAACCGACTGCTCATCTGGAAAGTTTCCTGTTGTTAAGAGGGCTTGGGAGAGCCGGCTTTTTTATCTGATCTTGTACCATTTGTGCCTGCAGACAACTTCCGGCCAGTCTCACACTATGCTCTTGCTGCAATCCACTCACCAACGAAAAACACTAGGGGACCCCCGAGAGGAAAGCCAGATGTGCTAACCTGCTGAGGCAGCAGTTACCACAATTTTATTGTCACTCTCTGGGCTTTCAAATCCACCTGGGATAGCAGGACACCCAAGAGCTCCAGCAGCTTCAAGACAATAGGGGAAAGTCATCTTTTCCTCTGAGATTTTCGCTTTTTCAGAAGATCAAATAGGCTGGTGAGAGACTACAGTGCTTCAGAATTGATATTCATTAAGGCGACAAGCTCAATGATTAAAAGCTAGTTGAATGTCACAGCAAGTAAATAGTCTTCCTCAGGAAGAGATAGGCTGATTTAAAACTCAGGAAGATTCAAATTCTCAAACGGATTTGCCATCTCATCAATCTAGAAAGCTCCAGTCAATGACACAGATTGTAACTCATCCGTGTGTTTTTCCCTTATCTTCCCACAATGGGTCCACCCAACAAACCAGCGGTCCTCCTACAGCTCAACACTGTCAGGGCACTGGTGAAACCCTCTCCTCTGGGTCTCCACCTTTCATCCCTCCCTTCTGCCACCTGAACAACCCACCTTATCTTTCTAGTATCCAGTTAATTCCCAAATGATATCCTTCACTTATGTCTGTTCATCAGAGTTCCTTATTAGTGATATGTTGCAGCTGGCTCACACCCACTGTAAGTAAGCCCTTCCATGGTCCTTGGGGTGATGGTCATCTCCAGTTCAAAGGCTGTGGTGATCCGGGTCTCACTGACATACAGCAATAGCTGTAAAATGTCTGCATTGAAAAGATGGGTCTGATCTGGAGACAGACTTACATGAACGGATGCTAAGTAAAGTGAGAAGAACCAAGAGAACATTGTACACAGCAACAACAAGATTATGTGATGATCAGTTCTGATGGACGCAGCTCTTTTCAATACTTAAGTGATTCAGGCCAATTCCAATGGTCTGGTGATGGAGAAAGCCATATGTACCCAGAGAGAGCACTGGGGAGAACTTAATGTATTTCACCTTTTTTGTTGTTTATTTGCTTTTTGTTTTCTTTCTCATTTTTTCCCTTTTTGATCTGATTTTTCTTGTGAAGCGTGATAATTGTAGAAATATGTGTAGAAGAAGTACACGTTTAACATAAATTGGATTATTTGCCATCTAGGGGAGGAGGTGGGGGAAAGGAGGGAAAAAATTTTGGAACACAAGATTTTGCAAGAGTGAATGTTGAAAATTATCTATGCATATGCTTTGAAAATAAAAGGCTTTAATTTAAAACATGGGCCTGGGAAGCTAGATGATACAGTGAATAGAGCACAGGCCCTGGGGTCAGGAGAACCTGAGTTCAAGTCCAGCTTCAACCACTTACCACTTACCACTTACTAGCTGTGCGACTCTGTGCAAGTCACTTAACCCCAATTGCTTCACAAAAAAATAATAAAACAAAATAAAACAAAAAAGAAAAAAAAGATGGGTCTTTACTGTGGTGGAAAGTTTGGAGTCAGTGAGGGAGTTTCATAATCTCTTAAAATCAATTTGGTCTACTCTCCTATTCCTTTTCAGCTCTAGGTCCAATTTATTATTGAGCAATAGTCTGTTCCAGATACATACCTACTGCTGGAAAGCTTTGCAGGGTGTTCATTCAAATAAATGTTGAATCTGGACAACAAGCCACTACACTTCATTCAGTTGCTCTTTCCCATATAGATGAACAAGCCAAAATCTTCTGAGTAACTAGAGCTTTTCTATGAGCCTCTACAATATCTTGGGATTTGATTCAATCAATATAATGTCATCTGCAAAGAGATAAACATCTGGAAGACTTCTCCATCCTTCCCTATCTGAACCTCATGTCTGATCTCCTCCATGACAGTGGTGAATAGTTTTGGTGAGTATGTACCTTCCTGTTTTATGCCTTACCTGATGTTTAGGTCACAGATGTTGTGACATCTTCTAAGGGTCCTGAATTATTCTGATGTATAGTTGGGAGTCAATTTGTAATAAAGAAACCTGATAAGGCAACTTTTGTTCTACATAGTGGAATTCTCTCTCTGTAATCAACAAGTAATAGAGACAAAAGGCTCTAAACTTTTCTACATCTTTCAGTCAATTATTGAATATCATTGAAAAAGGCTCTCATCAAGATGCCTCAATTTTTACATAGAAATGATCATCATAATGATTTTGTAGAAATGAAATACAGGTGTTAGAGGTTAGAAGTCATTTTCTTGATCACTTGTTTTTGTTATCAATAAGGCCCAAGGTATTTTCTCCCCACATATTCAGTATCTTCTCCTCCTTTAGATATCTTGTAAATTGGTTGTGCAATGCCCCAACAATTGTGTTCCTCTAGTGGTGACCTCCTTTATATAAGTTTGAACCAAGCCAGATGCTTTCCCCATCTTTGTTTTCTCTAGTACCATTTCTTCTTCGAACTGTGGCAGTAGGGTCTGAGTGGTGACTTGATGAAGAAAATGATGTATTGTAATGGTATTTGGGATTCTTTTTCTTATTTTTCTTCTGTTTGTAGCTTTCTTTCCATTTTCATCTATGAATGTCCTTGGGATACCTTGCCAACCTTTGTTTGGACTGGTTTTTCCCTCCACTCATTGCTCTACTTTATGAGACAACACTGCCCATAGCCTTCCATCATCCCTTTCCTCAAACATTTATATCCTAACATGGTACTGTCTTTGGCAGTTATCTTTCTCCATTTAGTGATACATCAAATGCTTGTTGACTAAGGAGCTTTCTGAACTTCTAGGGCCTCCCTGTTGTAGCAAATAATTTACATTAGTTTGACTTTTGAATTAAATGATTATAGTCAATTCAAGTTTTATTATCTTTGTCATAGTGAATTTATAATTTGTTTAACAAATTCAGGGTTGAATTTTAATAATTACATAACAATACAATTTTTTTATCTTTTTATTATAAATGCTGATCTTTGCTTGAGGGGTCAGTGGTCTGATGTGACAGATAGCTGGCAAAGGGATATTCACATGTTGCATGTTGATAAGCTTTTTCTAGTTTATTAAAATGTGGTCACTTTCATTTTTAAAGATGTTATTTGATGCTGTCCAGGTCTAGTACCTCCTAATTCTTTTCTTAGAACAAAGCATTCACAATATGGAAGATGAGACATTTAATAATATTGATGTATTAAGAAAATTAATTGAATAGTAAAAAGGCAGGTGGACAAGTCTTTGGTTTTTCTCATTTTTTCTCCTGTGCCATATTTTCTCACATTTTTCTCCCCATGCTTCCCTCTTCCCATCTTTGTAATGAAGTTACCAAATGACAGAGTAAACTTTTTTTGGCCATGGCGACCCATGCCACAAAATTTGGTGAGAGTGGACTGAAAAATCAGAAAATTTTCTAACATGAAACTTAGACCAAGTTAAACTTTCCAGCAGCCATATCATATAAATTGTCTATGCTGAGCTTATGATCCACTCAAATAGCTAGTTCTTTTTCATATAAATTGTCATACTGTTAAATTTTGCACTGTATCTATTGATTACCAAAAGAGTCTACTCTTGAGATACCCGGTCAGAATCTAAATGTTTATAGAGTCAGTCGGTATGTTTCCTGGCCTGGGACCCAAGCTACACAAGATGCCTGGGATCAGCAGGGAAGGCAGTGCCCACTGGCAGCCATCTGCCATGTCCATCATTCCCCAATTTTACACTCAGTCCTAACCTCCTCTGCCTTTCCTTTGCACTGTGACCTCTAATTTCCCATTTATCTTAGCTCTCTCTTTCCCTTATATTTCTTTCCTTTTCTGGTACTCACTGACAGTTTTTTCCTGACAACATCTAAGATCTTGGCACTCTCTCCAAAGCTATATGTTCCTTATTCTATAACCTCGGACAAGAGGAGCTGGGAAGAAGAGTTGGCATATTTCTTTCTTCACACTGCCATAAAATTTTTATAGTTCTTTGCAAGATTTCCCCTTGTCCTTATCACATTCTTCTTTCTATTACACTTTTGGGAGTCAAACACCTTCTAATATTCCCTTGAATATTAGACTATATGTTAACTACGGGCAAGTACTATACTGTTTTTCATCTTTGTATCTCTATCCCCAACAATTAGCATTATACTTTGCATATGTGAAGTTATTAATAAATTTTTACTAAGTTGGATATTGACATAGGAGATGGAAAATTACAATGAAAGCTTATTTATACATCCCAAAGTGTTTCTAAGCAAAATAATGGTAGGAATGAATTTATTCTTCACCCTTATTGGAAAGTTCATCAATTATAAGCTCTTCAGTGTGGCTAAAGAATGTAAACAAAAATGTATATTTTTGAAAATTTCAAACTGTCTTCAACACACCTAGTCTACACTTTGAATGCATTTCAAAATTATGAATCTACATCTAAATACTCAAAAGCTTTTACACTTGGAGATCTCTCTACTCAATTTCCTGTCTCCTTTATTCATGCTGCCATAGCTAGAACAGCCGGATAGGATAGGATAAAGGAAAATCCTCAATAATAAAGGTTTGAGGAATGGGAAAAGGTTGGCATTCTAATAAGAGATCATATTTAAGGTCTTTTCACTCTAGGGTACCCAAACACAAAATCCAAGACAGGTAAACTCAAATAGAATTACCGAAATTCAGAGTTGGCAGGAATTTTAGTGGCCATTTAGTACATTTATATCTGGAAAATAATCCTCATTAAACATGTGAAACCAGTGGTCATCTGACTTTTTTTCAAAGACTTTCAGAGAAAAGGAACACTTTTGTGTACAACTCTCCATGACCCCATTTGGGTTTTCTTGGTAGAGATCCTGGAATGGCTTGTCATTTCCTTTTCCATCCACTTTACAGATGAGGGAACTGAGGCAAACAGGGTTAAGTAGCTTGCCCACAGGCTGGATCTGGACTCATGAAGATGAGTCTTCTTGATTCCAATCCTGGTACAGTATCTACCTACTGTACCACCTAGCTGTTCTATTTCACCCCAAAACAGTTCACTCTACTTTGATGAATAGCTTGGTTGAGAAGTTTTCCCTTACCTTTACAATTTTACTCATTACTCTATTCTTGCTGTCAGGACCCTACAAGTTGGAATTTTCTTCCACATGGTAGCCTTTAAAGTTTCTGCAAAGAGTTATTGGCTTACCTGAGCCTTCTCTTTTCCAGGATAAACATTCCCAAGTTTCTTGAATTGATCCTCCCTCAGATGGCATGGATTCAAGGGCCTTCACTTTTCTGGCTGCCCTCCTCTAGACACTCTGAAGTATATTAATCTGTTTTCTAAACTGTGGGGCCCAAACATGAACATAATACTCCAGATAGAGTCTAAAGGCCAGGGTAATATCACTTCCTTATTTTCTCTGTAGCTTAAGATCAAATTGATTTTTTGGCTACTCTAAAGAACACTGTTTACCCATGAGAATGCAATCCAATAACAATCCCAGATCTTTTTCACAGAAACTACAGTTCTATGACTTCTGTCTTGTACCTGGAAGGTTAAGTTTTTGAACTCAAGTAAGAGAATTTATTTACACCTATTGAAATTGACCTTATTCACCAGATGGCAAAGACTTTGGTGGCCAGAAGCTTTGATCTGAAGATCACAGAAACTCTAGCTGACATTGCTAGGAGAGAGAACCCTGGGAAAACATCAATGATGGCCTTTAGGGAGAGTTCAGTCTATTTAGTGGTTTCTTTGCTGCCCACTTTGGGGTGTCAAACAGGAGGTAGAGGGGGGCAAGAGTGAGACACAAATGGATTCGTGTCCAACAGAATGGGGTGAATCGGGGCTGAGATCAGTCTGTATGGCAGCAGGCATTGGGGGCAGTGGGAGAAAAATCCCAGGGAGCAATTCTGGCCTTTCACCTCCCACTGCAAAGTGCATTTTACTTAAATATTCATTTGAGTGTTCATGTTATTTGACAATGTCAACACAAATTATTTTGCAAATTGTTCTCTATATTCATCACATATGACATGACCTGCCATTTCTATGCCTTCACACTAGCTTCCCTCCTGGAACGTCCTCTCTCTTCATCTCAATCCCAGAGAATCTGTCTTTTCCTTTAAGATTTACTCCAAACATCACCTTCCACAGGAAGCCTCTTCCTGATCCTCCCAAATGACAGTGATTGACTTCCCTAACTACACTTAATTGACTTCACTTAACTACCTTGTATTTAATCTGAATATGCAGGTGCATATATATATAAATTTGCATGTGTATATATGTATATTTATACTCACACACATATATGTATATGCATTTTCTCTCCCAGAATCAAGATTGTTTCATTCTTTGT
The DNA here is from genome assembly GCA_023553655.1 of Myrmecobius fasciatus. NCBI lineage: Eukaryota > Metazoa > Chordata > Mammalia > Dasyuromorphia > Myrmecobiidae > Myrmecobius > Myrmecobius fasciatus. The sequence goes on along the minus strand of JAJPUD010003382.1, from coordinate 43,423 downwards.
CTTTGTATCCCAGCATCTGGCACACTGCCTGATATGTAGTCACTATTTAATAAATACTTGTTAATTGATAATAATCATTTATAGTGAGTTTGGCTAAGCCTGACTTTAGTCAGATTTTGAGAATGAGAAGGAAAAGCTAGAAAACAGAAGAAAAGATATTGCCGATTTTTCTCTGGAGTGGGAACTGAGGAAATTTTCTCTGGCTTTGGTATTGGACAAGATTATTCCATAGCTACCCAATAGCTTGCCTTGGAACCTAAAGAATCAATAAATAAGGAGACAGTAACGAGTAATGTGGTAGCTGAGTGGCAGCAAACTCAGATCAGTGACATCAGACTCTAACAGCAATGGATCTATGCTGGCTACGTATGATTTAGAAAACCACAAATTAACATTATGTACATTGTACTATATCAACATTATCTACATTGTACTATATTTTCATTTATTTTTGTTACTTTCTGGCAACATTTTAACCTAGCTTTGGCCCTATTTGGGTGCTTTGCTGGTTGCCTAAGGCCCATGTTTGACATCTCTGCCCAACATCATACACTTACATCCCAAAAGGTGCTAAATTATATTTAACACAGCACTTTTCTGGATCCTGACCTTGAATTCAGGGCCCTGGCTCCCCTCAAAGCTTTGTATCACCCACAAATCTGATAAGTATGCCTTTTTCTAATCCAAGTGCTTTTATCCAAGTTATTAATAAGAATATAAAACAATATAAGGCCAAGCACAGATATCTGAGGCACTCTACCAGAGAAGACTTGTCAAGCTGACAATTAAGAATTAATGATTATACTGATTCTAGTCTTTCAACCAAATATATCCAGTTGTATAATTATCTAACCCACTTCTTTCTACCTTTTCCATAACAATAAGATGAAATTCTTATCAAATGCCTAATGTTTAAATTTGGCATTCTCTTTGATCATCTGTTTAAATTAATAACTTTGTCAAAAAAGGAAGTAAGCTTCATCTAGCCCAATCTATTCTTGATGAATGCAGGTTAGCCCTGTAATCACCACTTCCTTTTCTAGATGTTCACTACTCTTTACTGACTTTTCTAAGAAAATCAAAGAAATTTATGCCCTTTTTCAGTACCTTCCAGATGTCTCCCTTTCTTCACCATCTTTAAATTATGACAAACAGCAACCTTGAGGGATGATCAACACTTAACTTAGCTCTTCCCAGCAATACAATAATCCAAGACAATTCCAAAAACTTCATAATGCCATCCAAATCCAGATAAAGAACTGATAGATTCTAAATTCAGATCAAAGTATACTATTTTTACTTTTTTTCTCATGGTTTTTTTTCCTTTTGTTCTATTTTTTTCTTCCACAACATGACTAATATGGAAATGTCTCACATGATTGCACATCTATAATCTATATCAAATTGCTTACCATTTTGGGGAAAGAGGAGGAAAGGGAGGAAGGGAGAATATTTGGAACTCAAAATTATATTTTGAAAAAAAATAATACATTTATATGTAATTAGAAAAAATAAAATACTATTTAGAAAAAAAATTATGATTGACAATGAGTTCAAGCAACTATATATCCTCCAGCTCTTTCAATCTTCAAAGATGTAGGTGATCTGAGCCAAATACCTTGAATGCATCTAGGGCTATTAGCTGATCTTTTACTAAATGAAATAAAATATGTAAATCATTTGGCAAACCTTAAGGCCATATAGAAATGTTAGCCAATAGTATTACCCTTCTCCTTAATTATCTTAAGTAACAACTCACTTTTAGCCAATATTGTTCTATCCTTTTTAGGCTAAAAGCCATTCTACTTGGTAGAGAAAACAGAAGCAAAATAAGAAATGAGCAGTTCTGTCTCATCTCTTTTGTCAAATCCCATCCCCTTTGAAACAGCCATCCTGTACCTTCTTTGATCTTCTCCTTTCCCCGCCCCCCAGGGAAGTGAAAACAAATCTTTTCTTTTATTCCTTGCTCTTCTCACCAATTTCTCCTTCCAAGCTTTAGTGCTCTTCAACAGTCTTACAAGAACATGAATTTTACAAGTACTTTTGTATTTCCCTTCAGTTACCTGCCCTTTTTTTTTTTTAATCATTTCAGATCTAAAGTTTGGTGAATCCTCTGCCAAGCAATTCTATTTTCTTTATATAAACTTTCATTTTTCCTTCTCATGAGAATTGTTTACTTTTCTTTCTTCAAAATGTAATTCTTCGTATTTCAACATTATTAACATGTAGTGGACTTCCTGCCATCTAGGGGAGGGAAGGGGACTGGGGGTAAAATTTGTAATGGAAAGCTTTGTAAAGATCAATGCTGGGGAACTACCCATACATATGTTATACAAATAAAAAGCTTTATTAAAATAAATAAATAAATAAATAATGGTGAAAAAAAAATTAATTCTTCGGTATTTCCTATCTCTCTCCTGAGCTGACTTTCCTTAAAGAGTTTTAGTTCATAAGACCCTCCCCTAACTGATGTTATGGAGGTGGTTCCTCTGATGGCTGTTAATAGAAACCATCAGAGAAATGGCAGTGACCTTCTGAATTTATTTTATTCCAGTGTTAAACTGAGCTGAAGATTTAAATCACATTGAAATAAAGTGTTCATTTCACAGTATGAAACACAAACATTTTCACAAAAAGCTTGGAGGATAGAAAAGAATCCACTTATTGTAATTTTTCCAATCTTTATTTCCCAGACACATATTGCACTAGTGTTAAATTAGGTTTTCTAAGATCTCCTCTTCCACCTACACAAAATTCAGATGTAAGAAGTTAGCAACCCCTGAAACTAAAGCTAAATTAGAATACTTTAAAATTAACCCCAAGGTTACCCCAGGATTGCATAAGACCTTGGAGAATGATTCTAGTCAATTCAAAAACCATTTCTAGGGGCTCCAACTACTGTCCCAATGTGATTTCACTGGTGGAGGGAATTCCCAAGTGTGAAAGCTCCTTCTACAAAAATAGGTCAGCTCCTTCTCTATAACTTATTTTGGAGAGTTACTTACCCAGGGCAAGAAAAGGTTAAATACTATGCCCACATTTACAAAACCAGTGTGGGTCAGAGCCAACACTTGAAATCAGGTCTTCCTGGCCTCCAGGCTAGCTCCCTACCCACTACACCTCGGTGCTGCTAGGGAAACAAAGACAGAGAAAGACAACAGTCCCTGACCTCCAGAATGACACAAATAAGTACAAAATTCAAAGGTTCAGCTAGAACTAGGGTTCTTACCTGGCGTCTGAAAAATGGGTTTTTTTTAATATTTTGAAATATATATATCCAAATACAATATTCCAGTATAATTGGTTTCCATTTCAATCCCATGTATTTTGAGTACATTTTAATACCAAACTCGTTCCACCTGATCCAACCCCTTCAATTTACAGAAAACAAAACTAGAATATTAAGGTGCCCAAAGTCCCACAGGTAATAAGAAACAGCCCCATGATTGGGACCCCAGGTCTTTCACTTGAAGTCTCCCAGTCCCCTCTACAACATTCTTCTGCTTCCTCCCATAAGGATGATAATGTGACTACCCTGTGATAACTATCAAGTGACCTTGAATCTCCAGGTCCCTGAATTTTTACAAATGCACACAGAAAAACAAATCCCATTTGTTTATTTAAACACGGAATCACCTGGCTGCTCAAGCCTGACAGACTGACTTCCAGTAACCAGACCACCATAAACACCTTAAAATTAGACAAAGCTAATCACAGTCATCAAGGCCTAAAGCTTCCCTAGGCAGCCTGCTAACCCATTTCCTAATCATTCAGCTTCCTTTGACTTTAACTGCTCAATTAACTCACAACTGGCAATTTTCTGGACATCACTAAAGGGAAAGGGGAGAGTCTTTTTCCCAAGGCATCTTCTTGGGGTAAAGCTAGTTAAGGTCAAAGCTCTGCTTTCTTAATTTCTTTGACAATGATTCCATTACTAGGACTAGTTCACTAATAAAAGGCATGAAATTTAAGAAAAACCGAAGTTTGTGGCAGGATAAAAAATGAATATCCCACCAAAAATAATAGTAAGGAGAACATCTGTACCCAATACTACAAACTTAGAGGGAAGAGTTTCTTTTTATGTTGATGTTTTCAGAAACTCAAAAGAATTTTGTAAAAATCAGGTAATTGTGTCCTGAAGTGAAAGTGAGTTGGGAATGTAGGAACAAAAGGTGATGTACATCAGTCAAATTTTGCTCTTCATCAAACCAAAAAGTATCTGGACAATAAGGTTAGACTATGTAACCCTCTAAGGTCCCTACCAATTTGAAATTTATGAGCCTATGCTCCTCAGGGATCCAAGGTCACTCAAGCATTTCAGGCCATTCCTAGTCACCCTGATTTCTGTCTTGCCACAGGACTTCAATAACTGGAGGAAAAAGCAAGAGTTCCCAGTCGGCAAAAGCTCTGCCTCATTTAAATTCAATTCACAAATAAGTCAATTCATTACTCTTGTGATGTCCCTGGTCCTCTTTGAGAAGGAAGGACAAACAACAACCATGAATCTATGTTCTCATATGAAAAATACCACTATGTAATTAAATTCAACTTAGCAAATATTTCTCCAGCACTACAATGTACAAAGTACTAAGAACAGAAACACATCGAATGAGCCTCTGGGTCTACCCTCAAGATGCTCACATTCAATTCTAGCATATTTCTGGTTTTTCACATTTCAAGAAGTTTTACATTGTTTGACCTTTTTTTTTTTATTTTATTTTTCCCTGAGGTAATTGGGGTTAAGTGATTTGCCCAGGGTCACACACAGCTAGGACATGTTAAGTGTCTGAGGTCACATTTGAACTTAGGTCCTCCTGACTTCAGGACTAGTGCTCTACCTGCTGTGCCACCTAGCTGCCCCCATCAAGTGGTTTTTGATATCCTAGATAGCAGCAGTACAAATACCTCATTTTCATAATATACTACTCTTGATAGTTTGTTAATGACACTTTTTATGAAAGACTTCCTAAGGCAATTCGAATAGAATATTGGTTTGGGAACTAAAAAACAGATTCTGAATCATCCTGCTCTTCAATAAATTAACTTGAATAAGTGATTTAATCTCTATGTTTCACTCTCCCTGTCTGTAAAATGGGAACAATACTCACCAATATTTACCTACCTCACCAGGGTTGCCATGGAGATTAATTAGATAGAATGCCCATAAAACAACTAAGCTTCTCGGGAAATGGCTCAATATAAAAGCAAAATATTTATTTTAAAAAATCATTGGTATAAAGGACACCCCAAAATTGTCATTATTATAGCAAAGGAAAAAGAAAAAAGAAAACCCTTCCCATCTTCTCACAATGGTCTGTGAGGCCATTTTCTGAATAGAGAATAGCAATAGGGGTTAGAGTTTCTGCCATGTTTGCCAACATGGCAATCTCTTGGATGCTCAAGACTCACACAGTTCAAATGAAGAATTATCTTAAGATTGAAGATTAATTCCCTTGAAACTCTCAGAACAAGCTGACAGCCTAATAAGCCTTCTTCCTCTCTCATTTCTAAAAGAGAAAATAAAAAGTGAAAAGGAAAAAAAGAGCCCCTAAAAGAAATGAAGAAAAGATCAAAGGATCACAGAGCTAAAACTGAAAGAGCTCTCACCAAGCAACTAGCCTAATTCTCCCCATTTTACAGATAAGTGACCTACCCAAGGTCACAGAGGGAACAAGTAGGCTTCAGAGGTGGAATCTGAACCTGAGTCCTATGTCATTAACAAACTATCAAGAGTAGTACATTATGAAAGTGAGATATTTATGCTGCTGCTATCTAGGATATCAAAAACCAATTGATGGGGGCAGCTAGGTGGTGCAGTGGATAGAGCACCAGCCCTGAAGTCAGGAGGACTTGAGTTCAAGTTTGACCTCAGACACTTAACACGTCCTAGCTGTGTGACCCTGAGCAAGTCACTTAACCCCAATTGCCTCAGCAAGTTTAAAAAAAAGAAAGAAAAATAAAAAAAAAAATGATGGTCAGAGGCAATGAGGCTCATAGATCCAGCTTCCTTGTCCCTTTTCTTCACAGCAAAGCCTTGAACTATACTCTGAAGCCCTGGGTCCCGGGTCTGGCTCTGCCATTTGCTCACTATCTAACTTCAGCCAAGTCATTTTCAATTCTCTGGGCCCCAAAAGAGGAATTCTAAAACCCAAAGGGCTGCAGCCAGGCCCACTGTAGCTCTGGGAACTGGGAAATCCCTATAACTACTGTATCCAGCCCTACAGAAATGTGGCTTTTTTTTTTTTTTTCCATAAAAGCCCTACATGAATGTAAAATGAATCCCCCAATCTAGTTCTCAGTTAAAAGACTCAACCAACCACTCTGCTCAACCAGCCAGTGCATGACTGCATTTCCTCTTGGCTTTTACTTTCCAAAGTTCGGTGAGTGACACAGGTTTGCCAAGTTCAGCTAGACCTGGCTCTATTTCCATCTGCTCTGCAAATGTAATTTTAAGGGGAAGACAATCATCCAGGAGCCGCCCTCCAAGCCAGGCATCAAGTGAAGTCTAAAGAACATCTGGGAAACCAGGAAGCAGCCAGGCGGCCCACCTCTCAGAAATCAGGAAACAGACTCAAGAAGCATTCATGAAGTCCCCACTCCCCACTGGGCCCACCCTACATGCTGATGTACAAAGACCAAAAGGCAACAGCCCTTGCCTTCAGGGAGATTATACCCTTAGATACACACAACACTTACCCAAATGAGGATCTAGGAGGTAATCTAGGAAAGTGAGAACCCCAACGACAGAGGGGTCAAGGAAGGCTTGATGCAGAAGTGAGCCTTGAAGAACACTATGGATTATAAAATAATATACCATATGCCGACAGAAACTTTGTGGCTTAAGAACATTGAATCTGAGAGTAAACAGGGCACTGGAGCATCTATTTGCTCTGCAGTCAAGAATATAGTATATAATATTTAATATAGTATAGTATATAACATTTAAGAGGGGGAAGCAGGGATAGGTAATAAAATAAAACTCAGGCAGTACTCCATGTTCGAGGCAGTGTGGCACTGCCAGGCAAAGCCAGAGTCAAGCCCTGCCTCTTCAGTTTGCTGATTTTATGGACCAAGGCAGGGTATATTTTCTTGCTAAATCTCAGTTTCCTCACTTCTAAAATGGGAATAGCAATACCTTTAACATTTAATTCACAGGGATTCAAGTGACAAATGGAAGGGTATGTCAAGTAAACAACTAAACAGTTGTAAGTATTGCTTTTTTAACATCCTTATCATTATTATTATTATCATATCAAGCTACAGATGATCACAAAAAAAAGTCCTTCTTAGGTCACTGGGCCATTATTCTAATCTCTTACCCCAAAATACATAGGTTAATCTAACAACAAATGAGATGGTGAACACATCTCCATGTGACTAGTTCTAGCTTTTCTATTTTTTTTTAAATTATCTTTATTCAACCAATTGACTCTCATTTCACTACAGCTCTCCATGTCTCTAGCTAACATTTCAGAACTTCCTTTAAGCAAAGATAATTGAAGACAGAATCTTCAGTTGCAAAGTAGTCATTAGCAACAAGGCATTTTTGAGTCCTTACCCCCTTTTACTACTGCTAGTTGCTAATCTAATCTGAAGTCACTAGACCTTTCTTAGAAATTCAGATTATGTCCACCACATAAAACTTGATTCAATTCTGAATAGTATTCTCAAAGCAAAATAATAATCATAAAATCCTGCTTTCATTTTCAAATTGGTACAAAAATAAATCATCAAAGCTTAAAGGTTTAACTTTCTACAGTCCTATTAGTTGAATGATCTTAAAACCACATAACTACAAAATGATTCCTTCATGTAGTAATTCTATAGCCTTCAAAAGTCAATGTCACTGTATTCTCATCCAGAAAAGTACATGGTTGGGTTAGACAACCTTCAAGGTTTCTAAATCTAATATCTTAAATGTTCACAATTTATACACTGTAAAAAAAAAATCAAATGCGGTACAGATGATTCAAGTTACACTGATATCTACACAGGTTTAGTTTTGTATATAACAGGAAATATTTGTGTTCCTTTTCGGACCTCTCTTGATCCTCACTGCCAGCACACATCTCATTTACACTTCATTAGATTTGGTTCACCATTGCCAAATCAAAGAGGTAACCTTTGAGATCATCAACTTCATCTCTCTCATTTAAAAGATTTGGAAAGTGAGACCCAGAGAGATAATGGGACTTTCCCAAAGTCATGTAGTCTCTAATAGCGGCAAAGCCAAAATCAGTATCAAGATCTCTTGATCTTGATCAGGATTCTTAATCAGGTCAGGATTCTTCTGGAGCCAGGACAAAGGTAAGACCCACAGCCTAGTATTACTATTAAAAAATAACAAGAAAGGGGAGGGAGGAAGGCAATCAAGCCAAAGTAAATACTATTGAAGGGAAAAAATAAAGTTGTTAAACTTGGATAAAGTTGGCATTTTATATTAATCTGGATGTATAATTTCATCAATGTGAAATAGCCTAATAAAATGTGCATTCCTTGATGGTGTGGCCTTTTGACTTTGTATGCTCATCACTATCACACAATACTGGCACACAGTAGAGGCTTTAATAAATATTTATTTACTGATTCCACCCACTAATAAACTATGATGTCTGGGAGCACCAAGAAGTTAAATTGGCATCTCTCCATGATCACAGGCAGGACACCACTCAATCCTCCCACAATCTACTACATCACGAGACAAGGTCTTTGAAAATACAAATTAATTAAACTCTATATGCAACAAGCAGCAGATATTTTTATACTCATTCAACAGAAGAGGAAATGAATACACACAGATGTTACCTGTTTTGCCCACTCCGAGAGAAGAGTCGATACTCAGCCCTCAAGACTTCCCTTCTCCCACTTCAGTAAAATAGGGTTATTACCAAGAATAAGGTTCTGGTTTGTCATTTACATATCACTCCCACTGCTCTTTATTGTTTATGATAACGCCAGCCAAAAAACATTCTCAAATGTTTCTTAAATCAGTCCCCAACCTTATATGGGGTCTCGTAATTGGGGGGTGCTTGCAAAATGATGATTTATTATCAATAGAATTTGGATTGTATACCTATTTTATATGTCTATATGTCCATGGTCACATAAAAATTTCTTGGGTGAAAAGAGTTCAGAAGTGGAAAATGTTTAAGAAGCCCTGCTCTAGAGAACCTGTGCTACAAGACTACAATATACTTTCTGGCCACCATCGAGTTGGAAGCCCATGGCTTCTCAAGGTAACTGTTAAGATGTGTTAGGTCTACAACCTACAAACATGTGTACATATATACATACATGTACATAAACAAGCATGCCCTGGAATGGATATGTGGACAGAATGTTCTGGCTAGGTAGACTCTTATGGTAATTGAAACCACAGAAATTAAGCCCTGGCTTTTCAATCCTGCACCTGGAACTGAATTTCCCTCTTCCCCAATCTGATTTTCTCTTCCTGAGAGCAATTCTGGGGAGATATAAGAGCCACAAGGGTGAGGTAAAGGTAGTCTACCAGCAGCAAGAGAAGACTAAGTTCACTAAGAGTGAGGACTATTTTGGTTTATGCTCTCGTCTATGACAGGTGCAGAGAGTAGCATATGGCAGGTGCTTCATAACTGCCCAGCTGAATAATACAGATCTAGTCACAGGAGGATGTGAAAGGCCTGTCTCTGGTAGGGCCAGCTATCTGGGACAAAGTAGAACATCTGGATGATGCAAACAAACGGCTCCAATTAGGAACAAAGGTGTCACCAAGCCCCGAGCCTTCATTCGGAACAGGATTCCTTCTCCCCAGTAGCTTATCTCTTAGGATCTTTTGTAACTATCTCATTCATAAGGCCTTTACTGATTTGGGTTGTTCATGTTCCTTTTCCCCTGAAATTGTATATATTTGTGTAGATTTGGAAAATATGAGGGACACAGTCAAAAAAGCACTGAATTTGGAGTCAGAGTACTAGGTTGCTATTCCTACCACTTACTACCTCTATGACCTTGGACAGGTAGCCCTTCACTTCCCTCACCTGAAAATGAAAATATTGCCTTTAAGATCACTCCTGACTCCAAATCTTTTGTTCTGTCATAAGATTTATGTTGGAAAGGTAGTGTGGTATAATGGACAGAGGACTGGTCTTGGAGTTAGGAAGCCCCTTGTTTTCAAATACCAACTTTGGCACTCATTAGACATAATAAGACCCAGGGGCCCAAGGATCTACTTAAACTTTCTGAAACTAAACTTCCTCATTTGTAAATGCAGCATATTAATGCCTGCAGAACCTATCTCACAAGGTTGGTATGAGGCTGAAGCTCAAAGGAGATTATATATGTATACATATATATATATATATATACACATATATAATACACGTATGTGTGTATATATATATATATGTATGTATATAGAGAGAGAGACAGAGAGGGAGAGAGACAGAGAGACAGAGGGGTAGAGGGAAGAGAGAAAGTGAAAGTAAGTAGGAGGGAGGGAGAGAGCTTTGCAAACTTTAAAGTACTGTGTATTTACTATGGTTTTGTTATTTTTTTTTACACAATGCCTGGACCACAGTAGGTGTTTGATAAAGGTTTGCTATCTAACCAAGTACCTATCTGTATTCAGGTTGGTACCCACTGGTGAAGTGTAAGCTCCTTGAGGACAGAGCTTGTCTCCTTTGTGCCTCTGTACCCCAGCATTCACAACAGTGCAGCCATCATACATGGCAGATGCTTAACAAGTGCTGATGGAATCTAAATGAACACCCTCATTTCCCAGCCTTCAGCAAATCAGAAGCATGGAGAAGGAGAGCAGAGAGGCAAGCCCACTACTAGGTACAAGAAGTGATAGCTGACAGCTTGATATGAAAGAATATGAATGAAAAACTTAGAAATGGGCTCCACTAACTATATGGCTCCAAAAGGAATCAGACGTCATGGACTGCAGATCTTGTTGAAAATAAAACTTGTCTCAGACACTTAACATTCCCTAGCTGTGTGACCCTGGGCAAGTCACTTAACCCCAATTGCCTCAGCAAAAAAAGCAAAAATAAATAAATAAATAAATAAAATAAAACTTGTACATTTGAAAAGGCCACACAATTCAGTGACATTTTAGTCACAATGGCAGTGTGTAAGAGCTTGGAAACTATCAAATAAAAGTTATAATAGTTCAATTCTATATGTCAGCAAAAATTGTCTTCAACTTAAACCCCATTTCTTATGGCTGCTCCTTTAACCAAATGATACAGAGATAGCTTATGGGTTGTAGAATGATGCTATGTTGGCTTCTGCTGGAGAGAACGAATAGTGCATGGGGTAGCTTGGCTCTGGCACTCAGTCCTCCTTTAAACTAGGGATTCCTTCTAAATTTGTGTGTATGTGTGTGTGCCGTGGACTCCTTAGGCAGTTTCAGGAAAACCATATACAAAACAACAGGCAGAATGTCAAAATGGACAAAAGTTCAGCCTTGGATTCAAGTAAACCTGGATTTAAATCCTGGTACCCTTTTATTTGTGTGGTCATTGGCAACACACAGAATTCTGTCGAAGGTGTCTAAAGCTGCAGAGGAGCTGTATCACTGAAAGGAGCTGGCACATCATACACTAAGGAAATAATAGCTCAAACCAAAAACAAAGTGCTAATGGTACTGGGTTAACAATGCTGAGGATACAAACTCAGAAAAACTTCAAATAGTTCCTGCCCTCAAGGATCTTATGTTCTACTGCTCCTAAAGATTGAAGGTTGTCATAGCTAACATTCAGTTCTGCACATTAGTTCTCAGAAACCAACCTCTAAGGTGCTGATGACTTTCCAAAAGCCACAACAATGCTTATGTCAATGTATTAATATTACTCAAGACAATCTACTCTAATCCTGAGCTCTGCTTTTTAGGATAGCATGTCAGCAACTCAGAAAACAAGAAATTAACTAATATCACACAATTACAACAGAGAGGGCCAATGAATGCAAATCTATCCCAGGGCAGCCTGACCTAGAGAGGAACTCGAAGGCAAATTTAAATTTTATTTTTCCGCTGTTTGTACTCTGATTTCTTCATAAGCAGCCCATTTAAAGAAAAAAAATCACAAACAGATTTCCCATGGAATCTAAAAATCCATCTGATAATACTTTCTCAACAATTCTCTGAAAGTGGATAATTTGTTTACTGACTTTTTTTTCTTTAGCTTTGTTCTCCCCTCACCCCTTTAAATAAGGAAACAGTTCCCAAAGCTATCATACAGATTTTCATCTTTCTTACTCTACTAAGCAATCATTATGCCTCTGTTCAGGTTTTCATTGAATAAAGAGAACTTTGCTATTTAAAACAGAATACCAATGTGGATGATATCTTGTTACTTCAAAACACTTTACATTAGATCTAACATAGAGGTCAACATCATTCAGCTCAGTGCTAAGGGATGATAGGTTTATATCAGAGTTTTGTAAAGAGGGTTTTTAAAGAAAACTCCCTAGGGATAGATAGACTATTTGGAACACGAAGAACCTTCCATGGCTGATAAAAAAAAAAAAAAGAAAGAAAACCTTGAAAGAGGCTTTGCTCCATGTCGGATTAACCAAAGGGCAGCATGTACTTCCAAGATGGGGGGAAAAATAAAATGGGAAACAAAGTAAGCTTGAGGGTTATGTGAAAAAGCATCAACATTCACATTTACAGCTTAAGTTGTGAATTCACTTTATCAAATTTTTCCTGCTATTTCTTTCATTGACATTGTACTAACTATGTCCTTGACATCTAAGGCTATATACTTTATTATCTTAGGATCTTCCCCAGGATCTAAAGCAATCAATGCCTTGCACATAACAGGAGTTCCATAAATCAGAGTGATAGACTTTTTAAGCTGGAAGGATCCTAAGAGATTATCTACCCCAGATCCTTTATTTCAAAGATAATTGGGTCTCCAAAAGAAACACTGAGTTGTTCAAAGTCTTATGTGAGTTAGAACAGGGAGGCATAGTATTTGCAAAAAGGACAAATGATGATGTGTTCTATTCTCATGTAAAGCATTTTGCAAACTTTAAAGCACTGGAGGATGCTAGCTATTATGATGATCACTTGGTTTTTGCCTGCAGACACTCAGCAGAAAGTGGTATCTCACTGCAAAAGTGGTTCAAAGAATTAAGCTGAAACCAGTTATTATATACTCAGTTTCACAGTAAAGAACTCACTCTACTTCCTAATAACATTAATGCTTTCTTCCCAAGTCAGGCATCTCTCCTTAAATAAGGTGGCAACCTGGGCAGACCAAGTGATCTCATGATCTCCCCTCTTGGTGATAAACACTGAAATTATCCAACATATTGTGATAATAATGTGTATAAATACTCAATGTGTATAAAATCATAGAATCCCACAGACTTAAAAGAGGAAGAAGTCCTAGAGGCTAGCCCCCACCCTCAGTTTACAGATGAGGATACCAAATTCCAGAGAACTCATAGGATTTGCCTCCTCAGGCAACAAAGAGCAGAACCATCATTTGAACTGGAGTTCAAATTTCCTACCCAGCCCTCTCTTTATCAACTTCAAACAATTCATTTACTTTGATTTCAGAAAGCAAGAAACCATCTTGGAAAATTCTAATCCCTAATGAAACCAAAAATGCCTGGCTCTTATAAACAGATCTACATGAAACCAATAGGATACAGAGAATTTGTTGACACATTCTCTCCCTATGTCCTCCCAAAAGCAGGTATCTGAGAAGCATCATGGACAGAAAGGGAGGGCTGTGGCTGTGAAACTACTCTGCTCAGTACAGAGCTAACTGGTCAGAAAGAGGATGGAAGCCCCAGCTTTAACCTCATTAGCATGACATGAATTAGTGGGCCTAGTCTCTCCACAAATACAAATGAATAGAGTACAAATGCCTCCCACTACATTAACACTCCTGAGAATTTTATCAACAGGAAACAAAAATGTTACACCTCTTTAATGAAGTGTCTGATTTTTTTTTTTTTTCAAATTAGAAAAGCCCAAAGACTGTAGCCCAGGGAACAGCTAAATATTTAGACTGTTACATGAGTTACCAAGACCCGTCCACCCCCTGTGGCCCTGTTTTTTGACCATTTAAGAAGAAAACTTCAGATGGGCAAGCCTACAGTTGCATGGATCTTTGTACACAATACCAGTCTCCTACTAACGCATCTCAAAGCAATCTGGAAAAGCTAGCGGGCCTGTGTTTACAGCAGAAACCCTGGCCCCAACTCATGTCCCACAGAAGGCACTCCAACAGCATTATTAACTTATTGAAATCCTTTGACATGAGCTTGGCTTCAGGCCAAGTGCTGAGTACTGATATTTTCTCCTGCATTTCTTTGACATAGCTTTACAATATAAACAAACCAAATCAGCTGTGATTATTTCACTTTACTCAAAGACATTCCTTCTTTCCCAGCCAATCCTAAACTGACAAGCACATATTCACTTGGTGGAAAGTTATTTTTGAGGCAGTTAATTTTGCTTATATAAACTTGGCAAATGAAACACAATATATTTTTGAAAATTTAAATAACATGCACACTACCCCAAAAGTCAGATTTTCTCTTTTCTTTCCCCATTTAATGCCATCCTAGCTTCTTACAGATCTTTGATCTGTCTACTACAATTTTGACTCTGGGTATCAGAGTGGTAACTGACTCCAAATGCAAATCAAGTACCCCATGCCATGTGTTCGCTAAATAGAACTATCAGCAAGGCAGGAGAATCAATAATACAGATTGAGTCCTACAGCCCTTTCTCTGACAGCTTTTAAGGGCGAGAGGGGCAGGTTAGGAAGCAATGCTCATTAGTGATTGTACACTCACCTGTCACAGACTAAGCCAACGGTATCTACAGCACACCCAAACTGGGGTGGTACAGTTCCTGCTCCACTGGGTCAGCGCTGGGTTTAAAAAAAGAAAAAGAAAAAGGACTCATTACAAGAGCCATAGAATGTCAGTTCTTGTGGTCCCTGTTCAAGATGCAAAGAACAGCTTATCTAGTAGATCCCTTCCGCTCAGGTAACCTCCTATAAACTTGATTTGTCCGTCCCTCCATGATTCGGCTTCAGTCTAGATCTAAAACCCGCAAGTGATCAATACCTAGTTTCTCTATTCCTGGCCCGCACTCCATAAAAGCGACAGATACATAGTGTCTCGCATCTCTGCAATATTCAAACAGTTCAGGGGGAAAGTGTGAGCAGATCCCCAAGCACTTGTTTGCTGCAGGAGTAGGGGATGGCATCCTTTGCGATCCGAGGATGCTGGGCATCCTCGCCCCAGCACACAAACAGACTACGTTCCCAAACCTCACCCGTTCGGTACCCGTTTTCTTCCTTCTCACCTTTCCCACGCCCGACCCGGGCATCCCGCAGCCCTGGGCTCGAACACTCGCAAGCATCACCGAATCGTGCAGCGGGAAGGCTACAATTTTTTTTTCAAGATTATTTCCTTGAGGAGATGCGCTCGCGCATTGCCGTGCCCCCCTCCCTTTACCCCGTCCACCCTTCCACCCCCGGACCTATTTCCTGCTCCCGGTCCCCTAGCTCCTAACTTGGAGCTGGGGGAGGAAGCGGGATTGAACCCGCTATTTGCAAGCCAGTAGCTCTGGCTATCGGAAGGGGGACCTAGATGCAAAAGGAAGGGAAACAGATCATTGACAAGGACACTCCATCGGTGTGCAAGCAGCCCCAAACCCTGCCGAGCCCCAGGAGCCCGAGGAGGGCGGAGCAGAAAAGTTCGGCTCCGTCTCTGCCTCGGTCACTTCCCCGCACGTTTGCCGCTCTCTCCGGCCCGAGACCGTACCTTGTCGCCCCCAGGAGCGGTGCCTGCTTTTGCTTCGGGATCTGGGCTGGGAGAGCCTTAGCGGCTACTTTGTAAGTCCATGTCCCCGAAGCTGGAGCTCGGTCCCGTTAGGATGGACGCGGACACGCACCCCTCCTGCGTCTGGTCTCTGATCTCGTCCCGCCGGGTGCCTGGCTTTGCTTTGCCTTTCCTTGCCTCGCCTTTCTCTTGCTCCCCCACCTCCCTTCTCCTCCTGCTGCTGCTGCTTCTCCTCCTCCCCCTCCTTCTTCTTCTACTTCTTCTCCTCCGCCACCTCCACCACCACCTCCTCCTCCTCCTCCCACCCCAGTGAGTTTCAGGAAACGGCTCAGCAGAACATCCACATGGTTACTGCACTTGGGCTCCGCTTCGCCGCGGCTTATATATCCCTGGTGGCTCCCTGGGCAATGTAGTCCAAGTCAAGGGTCTCGCAGGCGCCTCCGGCGGTGAGGAGGAACTACAATTCCCAGAATGCCCTGGGCTTCCCGGGCTGAGGTTCCAAATTGTCTCCCTGGCTTTGGGGCAGCTGGGGAGCTGGGAGTGCTGGAGGAGCTAGGGCTGCTCGAGCTTTCTGGGTCGTCGGGGTTAGAGGGAAAGGGTCGTTTTGTGCGTCGCCAAGGAACAGGACAGTTTCCTGCTTCTGCCCCGGCTGTTTCGGCTGGGACCCTTGGTCCGAGGCGATGTGCCTCCAATCCTCTGGGGCAGCCTCACCCCAGACCCTCGAAGGGTGTCTTGATTTGCAGCCTTTGGACGCAAATTAAACTTGTGCTCTGGGAAGTTTTTGTTTTATTTCATTTTAAAGAGCTGTCAGCTCCAGTTTGAGCAAAGTCTCCTTGGCCCAAAAATCTACACATCGCACAAAAAATGCCGATGCTGTTGCTCCCCCATTAGAATGCACGCTCCTCAGCAACAGACCGAAAGGTTTGTTGGGATGTTGCTTGGCTTTGTTGGTTAGTTTGAGGGTTTTTTGTTTGGGGTTTTTTTTTTGGGGGGGGGCAGTTATCATGCTTTTCTCTGTATCTTCTGAGCTTGACATAGAATAATCAGCACTTAATAATTGCTGGCTGGCTGCTCCGGGTGAAGGATGAAAACCTCAAGCCCCAGACCCCAGCCCTGGATGGCATGCCAGAGATGGGATTTGCATGGGAGATCGAGGGGGTCCACACAGGGCGGACCTCGCTGAAGGGGTGCACGGGGCTCCGGACACACACTAGCACGTCTAGCACGTCCCTGGAGCCTTCTCCCTAGGGGCGGGAGGTAAATAACCTCGACTATCCGAGCTGACCAATTAATGTTATGATTTGTCAGTACTGGGAAGCAAATGCACATGCACGCACACTCACAAACAAAACCGAGGAGGGTGAGATCCAACCCCCAACCACCTAAACTGGTCGTCTTTGACAAAGCGGAGCCAGAGAACGACCTGCACTCCCCGGGCTTCATTCCCGCCCCTCTCCAAAGCTTCGGAGAAGGGAGCTGCGACCTAGCAGCTTGTAACAGCGCTAGTGACTATTAAAACACACTTGCTTTCAAAGTAGGCCATTCTACTGACCAGAATGGTGATAGCACACCGAAAGATACCCTCTGTCAATCAATCAACCACAAGTATATATGAAGTTCCTACCACATACGAGCTAGATGCTGAAGATGCAAGGACAAAAAAATATAGCCCTTGCCCGCAAGGAGCTTACATTCTATGGAGAAGGCAATACATAATAGGTATGTAATACAGTGACTCAAAATTCCTTTTTTTTTTTTTTTTTTACTTTTTTCACCTCAAATAGTCTTTTTTTTTTTCATTAAAGCTTTTTATTTGCATAACATATGTATGGGTAGTTCTTCAACATTGACCCTTACAAAGCTTTCTGTTACAAATTTTCCCCCCTAGTCTCCTCCCCTCCCCTAGATGGCAGGAAGTCCACTACATGTTAATTATATTGTGACTCAAAATTCTTAATGCATCTTCAAGCTATTAAACTGCACTAAGCTTTGGGGACATGCAGTACAGTAAATACAAAACAATAAGATTGGTACTTGAACTGAACTTTGAAAGAAATGGGATTTTAAGAAGCCATGTAATACATGCCACACAAGGAAAATAGCCAGTGTACAAGAACAGAGAGAGACAGTGTCACGTGTGAGGAACAGCAAGAAGGCCATTTTGAGGGTGATAGAGCACAATGGGGAGTAATAAAGAATAAGGCTGGACAGGTAAATTGGAACCAGGTTGTAAAAGACTTTACATGTTAAAGAGATAAGTTCTGGAAAGCTTTAAATGCCTTAAGAGGACACCATATTGAGCTTTGGATGCCTGGTAAATGGCATCAGGATATGCTAGTTTAGTGGGCTTCTCAAATCATTTTCTCACTGCCTTACATTAACCAGGGAGTAGATGGAGAAAGCCTACCTATATTGCATCAATACTAGAGCCTTAATAGAATTCACTGTGGTTTTAGCCAATGCCTTTGTTCATGTTCAATCTGTCTGACTCTTTATGACTCGATTACCATTCATGGGATTTTCTTGGAAAGCATACTGAAGTGCCATTTCCTACTTCGGTAGAAGTTAAGTGACTTGCCTAAGATCACATAATTAGTAATTAAGTGAGGCTGGATTGGAACTCATCTTCCTAACTCTGGGTCCAATAAGCCAGCTAGCTGCTTCTATGATCTTTATAGCCCGCAAATAAAAGTAGAAGACTTAGGAGAAAAAGAAACAGCATCATTGACTGTACATTTTATTCATCATTTTTGTAAAAATCATCTCATAGATGACTATCATAGAAAAAATTAAAGTACACCAAGTTTGTCTTCGTTTCTTTCTTTTTTTCTTTCTTCATTCCCCCTTTCCTTTTGAACGTACCTTCCTTCTTTCAGCTTGCCCCTAGCTCCAAGTGCTTCTATGCTCCCCCAGCTATTAGCCTCCTTTTCAATCCCCTAAACCTACCTAGATCACATAGTTCCTACATCCCAAATCAATTCAATAAAAATTTATTAAGCATCCATCACATGCACATCATTATATTAAATACTGCTCCTACTTGGCAGTCTTCAGAACTTAGACTTATTTCATTTCTTTCTTCCCTAACATCACTTTACCTGTCTCCTTACTTAAGGGCCTGCTTCTCTGTTTTTCAAGTTGGTTAATGATAGCCCACAATAAGAGTTTCATGAATCATCCTTTCCATGTAACTAATTTGCATTTTAATAAGGGTTTGAGAGAGAAACATTAACCCAAACAAATTACTCCAATGGGGGGGGGGTGTGGAGAATTCCAGGCAAGTGGCAGGCTGATGGAGGAGATTTCAGAGGTGGGAGATAGGGATCAGTTGGTACCTTTAAGTCACATCTTAAAGACAGTGGCCCACTCTACTATTGTATGTAGTTGGCCCAGTTTAACATCACTCACCCTGGAGTCTGACAGGTACTATATAAGTTTATCTCCCAAGATTGTTCTGCTATAATCAGTGAGAGTGGTTTGCCCACCCACAATCAATGAAGAGTAGTAAGTTTTAGTTTTCACCAATATTCCTCTTCTCTGACTTCTTTGTAGCATCAGACATGGCTGAGCATCAGACACCTGCTTCTTCTAGGTTTCAAAGACACCCTCACTCTCTCATCTGTCTGTCCCTTTCTGTGCCCTTTGCTAGCTTTAAGAAGCTAGCAAAACTTAAGAGTTTTTAGGATTATTGTTTCCTCAAGCCTCTATGTTTGACCCTTTTCTCTTTTCTGCCTTCTCTCTCTCTCTCTCTCTCTCTCTCTCTCTCTCTCTCTCTCTCTCTTTCGGCAATCTGGTTCACTTCCAGGCCCGCCCTCTGGCTCCTTTGCATATGATTCCTAACCTAGTTCCTAGGATGAATTCCAGACCCATATTTCCAGTGACTGGATATTTCACAGCATCTCAAACTCAAAAGTGTACTCTCCCATTCCCCAGTCGATAAATGGTCAAAGGATATGAACAATTTTCCGACGAAAAAGTTAAAAGTATTTCTAGTCATGAAAAAATACTCTAAATCACTATTGATTAGAGAGAGAAGTGCAATTAAGACAACTCTGAGGTACCACATCACACCTCTCAGATTGACTAAGATGACAGGAAAAGATAATGACAAATTTTGGAGGGGGTGTGGGAAAATTGGGACACCAATGCATCATCAGTGGAGTTGTGAAATGCTCCTACCATTCTGGAGAACAATTTGGAACTATGCCCAAAGAGCTATCAAACTGTGCATATCCTTTGATCCAGAAGTGTCACTGCTGGGTCTAAATCCCAAAGAGATCATAAAAGAGGAGAAAGGACCTACATATGCAAAAATGTTTGTAGCAGCTCTTTTTGGAGTGGCAAAGAACTGGAGATTAAGTGGATGTCCATCAGTTGGGGAATGGCTGAATACTTATTCAGTAATATACTATATATATCATATGGTATATGAATGAAGTGGAATATTATCATTCTATCAGAAATGAAGAGCAGACTGATTTCAAAAAAGCCTGGAAAGAACAGAACCAAGAAAATATACACAGTAACAAAAAAAAATATGTTATAATCAATTTCCTTTCAACAATGAGGTAATTCAAAGCAGTTCTAATAGATTTGTAATGAAAAGTGACATCTGCATTCAGAAAGAGAACTATAGAGATTGAATGGGGATCAAAGCACAGTATTTTCATCTTTTTTGTGGTTGCTTGTTTTTTTTCCCCTTTTGATCTAATTTTTCTTGCACAGCATGAAGAATATGCAAACATGTTTAGAAGAATTACACATGTTTAACCTTTATCATATTGCTTGTTGTCTTGGGATTGGGGGAGGAGAGGGAAAAAATTTGGAAAACCGAATTTGCAAAGGTGAACATTGAAGACTATTTTTGCATCTACTTGGAAAAATAAAATACTATTTAAAAAAATATATGCTATCCAAGAGACATGGTTCAGAGGCAGACCTGGCCCAGATCTTGATCTCCAGCCAGAACTTTATGCCCTAACTGGCTATGGAGCACAACTTTACCTAAATGAGTAATAAACCCCTCAAATAAAACATGCTGAAAGCCAAGCTAATTATTTCCCTTTAAACTTTCTGTTCCCTCACATAATGGGCTGAATTACAGATGTAGAGATGGGAGGAACCTCAGAAGTGATCTAGTCCCACCCTCACATTTTGCAGAGTAAAAGTGAAATGGCTTGAAATTTGTGCCTTAATCATAGAATACAATTTTTTTCCCTTAATACTTTTATTTCTTCATTTAAGAACTGCCTGTTCATATTCTTTCACTTATGGGGAGGGGTAAGGAAAGAAGGGAATGGCTATTATTTTTATATACTTGCATCAGTATTAAATTTTAGACCTTAATCAAAGAAATAAGATGTAGAAATGTTTTTGATCCATGCATATGTTCTGAAAAATAAATATCTTTAATAAAAAAAGAAATATTTTTGAAAAAAAAAGTTAAACGGCTTGTCCAAGGTAATACAAGTAGTGAATATCAAAGGTAGTCTGTGAATCTAAATCTTAAGAATTTATAGCCCTGTAATCTTTCCTCTGTACCCCTTTGTTTCTCTAAGGCAGGGGAGCTGAGGCCAAGATTATAACAACAAATTGTTCAAGAGAACAGAACATAGATTCAGACAGTTAAGGTTGAAAGAGACCTCCTAGGCCATCTAATGCAACCCCCCTAATTTGCAAATGACACGAGGCCCAGAGAGATCACACATCTTGCCCAAGACCACACAGCATCTTTGTTTATTTCCATGGTCGATCTCTGCTTGAAAACTTTATGTGTCTTGGACTAATTCTTCTCTTTCAACAGGATTATCCCATTTGCTACAATACATAAGCACCTACTATGTGCCAGGCACTGTGATAGGCAACAGGAATCAAAAGACAAAAAGGAAACAGTTTGCTCTTAAATGTCCATTCTGCTGGTATATAGCAATACATCCATCATGTATAGGATTTATTGTCCTGGTGATCTTTGCAAATGATTTTTCTCCCTGGACCTCAGTTTCTTACTCTGTAAAATTCAAGATATATTTTAAAGGAGACTTATACACATACATATATAGATAGACATACACATATAGACATATATATATGCATATATCTACTTATACATATATGTAAATATATAGATATATACTTGTGTATGTATGTATATATACTTATATCTACTTATACATATGTGTAGATAGGTATATTTATACCTATAGGTATAGATATATACTTATGCATGCATATATACTTATATGTGCATGTTTATATATATATGTATATATGTGTATATATACTTATATCTCTCTATATAGAGATATAACATTTATATGTATATGTGTATATAAATGTATATTTATAATATATAATTTGATATATAATATAATATAATATAATACATATAATAATATGTAATATATTACATAATAATATCAATTGCATAATTATTTATATATATGTGTGTGTGTGTGTTTGTGTATATATATACTCACACATAAGGATAGGGGATAAGTACTGGGCCTATATCCTTGGTATTTCATTGTTGAATTGAATATAAGAAAGTGAAATCAAAGTGCTCTGGAATGTTATGGTTCATCCTTCCTTTTCAAAGATGACCAATGACATCATGGGGTGATATCATGACTAGTGCATGAATTGAATTCAAGAGAGGCAGCCTTACACAAAGTTGTCAGTCTCTTCCAAATTCCACTCTTTCAAAGTCAAGACAGCTGGTGATAGTCTGGGAAATGTTATCTCATTTTATTTTCTTGACAATCCTAGGAAATAGATGCTGTTATCCATCTTCATTTTATAGATGAGGAAACTGAGGTAGACAATGGTTCAGGAACTGACCCACGGGCACATAACTAGTAAGTTTCTGAGGCAAGATTTGAACCTGTCCAGTGGTCTATCCATTGCTCTACTTCACGGCCTCATATAAACTTCACAGCTATATAAACTCAACCAACAATATGTTGACAGAATTGTACCATATGGATTTGTTTATAGGAATAGAAGTGTTTACAATGGCAATTCAGGTTCTGGTCAATGTTCCAGAAATTATAGTAGGTTTATTTGTAAGAAGTTCAGAATGAATGATCAATGTGGATTATGCAAAGAAGTGGTTTAAAAAAAAACTACAGCATGTCAAATATGCTTTAATAACCACCATGGTTAAAAACTGCCAATGATTTCCTGTTGCCCACTGTCTGGCCTTCAAGGTCCTTCATAATCAGACCCTGTTTTATCTTGGCACTTACCCTAAGTCAGGAAGACTCAAGTTTAAACCCTCTTAAATTCCATTAGTTATTTCACCCTGAACAAGTCACAACTCCTAAATCTAAGTTTCCTCAACTTTAAATAGGGATAGGAATAGTACCTAGTTCATGGAATAGAGAGGTAATTTACATAGTTTATAAGGTGCTTCGAAAATCTTCACAATTTACATAAATATTAGCTAGAAGTAGTGGTAATAATAACATTTAAGCCATGCTTATTCCTACTTCTTACCTTTGCTATTTTTTTTCAGAAAAGACTAGCACCTTAGATGTGAGGGCTTGCCAAGCTATTTTTGGAGCTGCTCATCTAACTTTGGTGTCCACTTTCACCCAACTCTCACCTGTGGCTTCAAGAAGCTATAGTATGTTCAGGGACCATATCCTGATAAAAATAGTCTCAGCACATGGGCTAAATCAGATAAACAATAGATAGACCCCAAACATATTGATAACTTAGAGGGATGTCTGCTCCAAGGAGGTAAAAACTTCCCCAGGTAGAATGGGCAGATGAGAACAATTTGTCACAAAGTTAACTGAAGCAACACTATGGGAGAACTTAGGGCTTAGTCAGACATGGAAAACACCCTTCTCTGTGATATCCAAAAGGGAATTTCCCAAGTTTCTGACTGGGGAAATCATGGAGTATTTCTGAGGGTAATTGAACTTCATCTCCTGTTTCCATAACTTTGCATTAGCAAGCCCCATCTTCCCCCACCCCCTACCCCTATGCCCATAATGTTCTCCTTCTTCACTTTCAATTCATAGATCCCCTCTTTTCCTTCAATATTCAATTCAAAGAGTAGTTTCTGTAGTTTATCTTAATCATCCAAAGACTTCCTTTCCCAATTATCTTGTACAGTGTTTATTCTTTTTATATGTGATATATGATTAATCAATAGATGATATATATAGAGAGATGATAGAGTATTCCAAAAGTCTTAGTGTGGGTTTAAGTTTTAATATAATATATAATGTCTATACATTATATCTATATATGTGTGTGTGTGTGTATCCCTGGTTAAAATGTCAGTTCTTTGAAAATGGGGGTTAGAAAAGGGGGTGGTGGGGAATTGTCTTATGGTTTGCATTTGCCTAGCATTGTGCCAGGTGTATATATATATGTGTGTGTGTGTGTATGTATGTATATATACACATATGTATGTATGTGTATGTATATATAACAGACATTTAAAATGCTTGCTGTTGGACTAATTGAAAAAACATGTACATATATAAGTATGTACAAAATATGTACAAAATCAATATAAGGTCATTAAGGAGGGCAAGTAGTTGGAGTTGGAGGGGGGGAGTGTAAGAAAAAGCCTCATGTAGAGAGAGACTTTAAGCACATCACTAAATGAAAGGAGGGATATTGAGAAACTTAAGATTCTATCAAGTACACTTGATTCTGCCTTGTCGATGCTTCCGACTCTATTCTCACTCCCACCACTCTAATACAAATTACTTATTTGTACTATAGAGATAGCTTTCCTACCTCTTCTCTCTAGCCCTGCCAATTCTTCTTTTACATGACAGCCAAATTCATCTTTCTCATGCATGATTATGGCCCTGTGACTCCTCTGATCAAAAATCTCCAGGTTCTGCCTAACAAGTAAAGATGCAGCTCCTTTGCTAGGCCCTTCATAAATCTGGCTCCATCTTTGCCTTTTCAGCCTTATCTCACAAAGTTACCTTCCACAGAGTCTGCACTCCAGCCAAAATGGACCACTCCCTGGGCCCTGAACATGCCCTACCCTTTCCTGTTTCTGTGCCTCTGATCATGCAGATCCCAATGTCTGGAATGTTTTCCTTCCACCTTTACATTTGTTAAATTCCTACCATCCCTAAAACTCTTCAAAGTTCAACTTCACTATATAAAAATACATCTTTAATATTTTCTGGTCAATAAAAACTTCATCCCCTTTGGATGTCACATAATAGTTTGCTTTTACCTTTCTTTATTCAACATGCATATATTAAGAATCTGCTTCATGTAGCACAGTGCATTATTTTTTTATATAAAGCTTTTGATTTACAAAACATATGAATGATTTTTCTACATTGATCTTTGCAAAAACTTTTTTTTCCCAAGCTTTTCCCCTCCTTCCCCCCATACCCACCCCTAGATGACAGGTAATCTAATACATGCTAAATAGGATAAATTATATGACAAATACAATACATCTATACAGTTATCTTACTGCATAAGAAACATCAGATCTAGAAAAAGAAGAAGAAAAAACAACCTAAGAAGGAAAACAAAATGCATGGAAATATTCACAGAAAGCGTTAAAATGCTGTGTTTGGTTCACACTCAGTTCCCACAGGCCTCTCTCTGGATGTATATGACTGTCTTCATCGCTGAACAATAGGAACTGGTTTGAATCACCTCATTGTTGAAGAGAACCATGCCCATCAAAATTGATTATCGTATAGTCTTGTTGCTGTGTATAATGTTCTCCTGGTTCTGCTGATTTCACTCAGCATCAGTTCATGCAAGTCTCTCCAGGCCTCTCTGAAATCCTCCTGTTGGTCGTTTCTTACAGAGCAATAATATTCCATAACATTCATATACCATAATTTATTCAGCCATTCTCCAATTGATGGGCATCCTTTCAGTTTCCAGTTTCTAGCCACTACAAAAAGGGCTGCCACAAACATTCTTGCACATGTGGGTCCCTTTCCCTCCTCTAAGATCTCTTTGGGATATAGGCCCAGTAGAAACACTGCTGGGTCAAAGGATATGCCCAGTTTGATAACTTTTTGAGCATAGCTCCAAATTGCTCTCCAGAATGGTTGGATCCGTTCACAGTTCCACCAACAATGTATCAGTGTCCCAGTTTTCCCACATCCCCTCCAGCAGTTATCATTATCATTTCCTGTCATTTTAGCCAATCTGACACGTGTGTAGTGGTATCTCAGAGTTGTCTTAATTTAGCACAGTGCATTAGGCACAAGGTGTACAAAGGTAGCTAGGTGACAGAGTGGATAGAAGGCTGAACTGGGATCAAATTCTATCTCAGACCTTATTATGTGATTCTAGATAAATCATTTAATCTCTTAGCTGCCTCAATTTCCTCATCTGTAAAATGTACCCTATATCACAAGATTGTTCTGAGAATCAAAGGAGATAATATATGTAAAGTGCTTTGCAAATCTTAAAAGTGCTATATAAATGCCATCATTACTGTCCGTTATTGTCCGTTGTTGTGGCACAGTGCAGGACTGAGGCAGGAAAACACATTTTGGTTTAATCTGGCCATAGACACTTACTATTTGTATGACTCTGGGTAGGTCACTTAATCCTGTTTGCCATTCTATAAAATGAACTGGATAAGGAAATGGGAAATCACCCCCATGTCTTTTCCAAGAAAACCTCAAATGGGGTCATTAAAAGTCAGACATGAATGAAACTACTGAACAATCATCATCCAGAGACAAAAATAAAATAATCCCTGTGTTTAAGGAGAAATATTTTACTGTTATAAATTCCTTATTTATATATTATGGTTACTATTTATTGAATTGTAACAAGTCAGTTCACTCTTGCCTCAGTTGTTCCAAAATTAAAGGACCTTAAACTACCTGGTTTCTGACGTCCCAGCTCTCATATCTATCAATAATAATAATATTGGGAATAATCTGGGAAACTCTAAGCCTTTCTACTTCTAAATCTGTCATTCTATAGCACATTCTATTGTGTATTGGCATTATTTATGTATGCATTCAATTTCCCTTTAGTCTCTATGCTCCACTAGGACAAAGACCTTTGCTTCCTCAAACTTAGCATCAAGGACACTGCCTAAGGCACCGCACAGATCTCTTCTAGCCAACAGTTTATCTTTAAAGATGTGTTGAATTAAGCTACAGTGAGTTTGTCTGACTGCTGCATTTGAAGTAAGTGATTGTTGTGGTTTGTTGTTGTTTAGCTGTGCCCAACTCTTCATGACCCTCTTTGAGATTTTCGTGGCAAAGATACTGGTGTAGTTTGCCATTTTCTTTAGCTAAGAGAATTTATTATTAAGAATTAATGATTTTCGGGAGATTCAGCATACCCCCCTTTTCTCTATTCTCATTTCAAGACCTCAGTCTCAGAAGGTTTTGAGCTAGTCTTCTCCCCAATCCCATCCCACCCAACTTTATAATGACTCTCTAGTCTAAGGTGAATCCCATTCAATCAAGCCTGGGTGGAGACAGACCCTTTTGTCTAATTGCCCAAAGCTGGGGGTGTTCTGAATATAGAGGTAGTCTCTTGGTCCAAGAGTGACATGATGATATTCTCAACTCTTCATTGGAATAAGCCCACTTCTTTTTGTAAAGTCTACATCTCATTAATTGTTAGCCAGTCAGGGTTGATTGCCACCCTAAGGAACTCATTCTTTGAAGAGCATAAAAACTGTGAACCTATGAACCTCTGCCACAATTGTCTAAGAGAGTCTAAGAAAGAGAAAGCCAAAAATGATTATCCTTTTATTAAAATACTGGCATTATTAATAAAATGATTAAATTGCCAGAAATTATGTCTCTTGAACCTTTTAAAAAGCCACACAGCTCATTTTACTGATGAGGAAACTTAGGCAGAGTTAAGTGACTTGCCAAGAGTCACACAACTAGTAAGTATCTGGATCTGAATTCAATCCTCTATGACCTTGAACAAGTCATTTTATCACTTGTAGCCTCAGTTATCTCATCTGTAAAATGAGGGGGTTGTATAATAAAAGCTTTCTAGATTTAAATCTTTAATACACTATTAGTAAATTATGTACCTCTATCTCAAGAGCCCTGTTATTTATGGCTATATTGTCTTCATAGCTTTCATATCCTTACTGAGAAACCTGAAGGATAGAATTTCATATTCTGTGATATCGTGGAAAGTGTGTAAAACTTGAATCAGTAGAGCTTAGTTTGAAGCACAAATTCAGGTACTTAATAGATGTATAAACTTCACAAGTCAGAAAACCTCTAAGTCTGTTTGTTAAAATCTGTAAAATAGGAATAATAATACTTGTTCTATCAACCTCACAGCTGACTGCTGTCAAGCAATCAGCATATATATATGGAAGGCACTGAGGGATAGTAGAAAACAGTATTGAGTTTAGATTGTGATTGAATATAGAGTCAAATGCCAGTTCTGCCACTTTGTGAACTTTGGCAAAAAAAAAAAAAAAAGCTATTTACCTTTCTTGAAGTAAGCTCTGCCATCTACAAAATGAAGAGGTTAGGCTAGTTGACCTTCAAGGTGCCTCCCTCTCTGTATTTATGATCCAAAGCTTATTATTGTGGGAGCACTGCAATAAGGTAGATCAAGCCTTGCCTTCAGAATGAAAAGACATGAATCTTGTCTCCAACACTTAGGATAACATACGTTGATCAATAAAGTGGCCCTTTTATCCCTTCATTAAATTTTCTTATCTGTGTGTTGAAGATGATAAAGCTTGTATTAATTGTTTCACAGAGTTGGAGTGAAGATTAAATTAGATCATTTCAATCTGAGTTATTTACTGAATTATTATTATTTTTTGTGAGGCAGTTGGAGTTGTGACTTGCCCAGGGTCACACAGCTAGTGTGAGGCTACATTTGAACTCAGGTCCTCCTGAGAACTAGTGCTCTATCCACTGTACCATCTAGCTTCCCCTATTTCATGAATTATAAAGCACATTATATATATATCAGATTTTATGAGAAGAATTACAGAAAGATGTGGACAAGTCACGCAGGATGAGCAGTCAAAGAACAGTTACCATTCCTATCACTGGAGGGGATTCCTGTTCACATTGATGAAATCACAAGTTCAAATGAAGTACAGTTGGAAGTTTGCAACTGTCTAAAGGCAACATTAATCATAGTTCAAACTTTAGCCTACATTCTTACATTGGAATGTGAGTTATTAGACATCTTTCTCTATTTCTGTGTATTAAAAAAATTTCACAATGATCTTGTGAGGATTAAAATATGTATAAAATTATCCTTTCAAAAGACTATCTTTGAAATGAAGGAATAATAAAGGGGGAGAAATAAAAGCTGCATATGTAAGGACAAAATTAGTCTTTCCATTTGTTAAATTTTCATTTAAACTTTTTGTTTTGTCTTTCTCCATTAGAATACAACCCTTTGAGATTAGGGACTGTTTGACACATACTAACTGCTTAATAAATTCTCCGTCCTTCTATGTGTGTATGTATGGATGTGTCTGTCCATTGGAAATCACTTACTTTCCTATGCTATCTTTTCAGTTTTAAGAGAAGTGAATAATTAGCCATTCCTTGTCTAATGTCCATTGGCCTCCTGACTGGAAATTAGGTAAATTTGGAGATGCTGATCTCGGGAAGATTGGCTGCCAGATGATGGCTGCCATTATGAGGTCATAGCAACTCCCAATTACTATCTATTAAGGTATGGGGCACTGGGGTAGTTTGCATCCATGGTGGCTATCCTTTGAAATTACACATCTCTTAAAAGTCCTGAGATAAGAAGTTCCCAAAGTGATGTATCAAGATTCTGTAGGTTAGTTCATGACAAATGAAAAGTTGTTGCTTGGGAGCTCTTGCCCATTGCTGTGTGAATTTGGGACTGCTACAGAGAGCAATGAAAGCAGTGGCTGTGGAACTCTTATGTGAAGGAGTACCAGGAGATACTGGCCAGACAGATCATCTGCATACGGCTTGGTTTAATACACACACCTATTTATATACCAACTGAGCATAGCAAGTAGTCAATATCTATTCACCTCATCCCTTTGATACTTGCTCCCGTACTGTTATTCTTATTTGCCTTACTTGAGTTATTCTCAAAGGATAGAACTATGAATAGTAAGTAGAACTTGCAGAGAGATAGATTAAAAATTGACATCAAAAAAACTTCCTAATAACTTGAGTATCTAATTGGTGACTTTGGAAAGGAGTGGTTAACGTCTCAGTTGAGGTCTCTAATGAGCAAAAAAATAGATGATGACCTATGAAAGCATTGTGCCGGCATGAATGGGACTGGATTGATGAGAGTCCTGACCTTAAGATTCTATAACTCTTCTGGAAGTCTATTGAGCTTAATAGCCCCTGGGATAGCTGCCTTCATTGTTCTCCATGATGATGACTGAGTCCATGTGGGTTCTTTAACAGTCATTATTAAAGCCTCTTTTCTTCCTTTATAATTGTACCCAATACCAGTAGGTGGATAAGGCAGGAAATAGCCATACTTTAAAATATTTTCTAAATATGATTTAGTGACAGATACCTTAGGAAGTCAGGAGTTGAGAAAAAAAGAAAAAGGAAAAAATACAACTAACTGTCCTTGAAAGTTATCATAGCCACTCTCTTAAAATCAATGTTTCCTAGAGAAATACATTCAATTCCATGCATTAGCACAAACTCTTGTTTCCAAGTATTTCTACTTTTTTTCTGAAGCCTTGAGTAAGAGCATTGAAATGAGACTCAATAAGAATTATTTCAAAGAACAAAACAATTGATATCAGAAAAGGCATATTTTTAAACCAAAGTCTTTCTTATATTATTTTGCTCAAGAAAATTGAATTGTGAGATATTAAAATAGTTTCTATTTCATGAAAAGTCATGTTACACTGGAAATTTGTAATTGGTCAGAGGGAGTGGAAATAACTCTTGCAGAATGTTTATGTTTTGTAATTAAATTCATTGAAGTTATTTAAAAGCTTTTGCATAATCAGTAGTGATACCATATCTTCATTGGTAGTTATTTTATTGTTTTCCAGGCATTGTACATTGAAAGGTTTTTGTTTGTGTTTTCTTTGTGTTTGCTAGATTGTCTTTTATTTGAAAATGAAATGGATCAAAAACACTTTTTTTTAAAATGAATGTGTCTTGGTTAGAGATTGACCAATGAAATTCTGGTACAGGAATTTAATGAGGTTTTACTACACTAAAAAATGATGAATATAATGAATACAGGAAACCATGGGAAAAAATATGAACTGTTGCAAAGTGGAATAAAAACCAGCAAAACCAAATATACATACAATTACAACAAAGAAAAAAAGAAAAAAAACAATAATAAAACATTTGAAACTGAAAGCTATAAGTTATAATGACCAAATTTTTTCCTAAAGAAGAGATATATTAGACTACTCTTTCTAGAGATAGGGTACTATGGGTATATTACACTGTATATAATGTTAGATTTAATGTGTCAGGTAGTGCTGCTGAATGTAATCACCTTTTTGTTTTTCCAAATACATGCAAATATAGTTTTCAACATTCACCTTTGCAAAATGTTGTGATCTAAATTTTTTTCCCTCCATCCTCTCTGAGACAGCAAGCAATTCAGTATAGGTTAAACACATGTAATTCTTCTAAACATATTTCCATATTCATCATGCTGTGCAAGAAAAATCAGATCAAAATGAGAAAAATGTGAGAAATGAAAAAAAAAATAACAATACCCCCAAAAGGTGAAAATGCCTACTTTGATCCATATTTAACCTCCATAATTCTCTCTCTGAATGCAAATGGATATTTCTATCACAAGTCTATTGGGTTGCCTTGAATCACTTCATTGTTGAAAAGAGTCAAGTCGATCACAGTTGTTCATCACATCAACTTGTTACTGTGTACAGTGTTTTCTTGGATCTGTTCATTTAACTTGGCATCAGTTCATGTATGTCTTTCTATGCTGTTCTGAAATCAGTCTGTTCATCATTTCTTATACAATAATATTCCATTACATTCATATACTAACTTATTCAGCCATTCTCCAGCTGATGGGCATTTACCCAATTTCCAGTTCCTTTCCACTACAAGAAAGAATGCTATAAACATTTTTACACATGTGGTTCCTTTTCCCTTTTGTGATCTCTTTTAAGGATATAAACCCAATAGAGACACTGCTGGATCAAAAGATATCCACAGTTTGATAGCCCTTTGGGTATAGTTTCAAATTGCTCTCCAGAATGTGGGATCATTTCACAACTCCATCAACAATGCATTGATGTCCCAATTTTCCTATATCCCCTCCAACATTTATCTTTTTCTCTTCCTGTCATTTTAGTCAGTTTGAGGGATGTCAATTGGTTTCATCAAAAGTAATTTAGAACATTTTTTTCATATGATTAGAAATGGCTTTAATTTTTTCATCTGAAAATTGTCTGTTCACATTCTTTGACCATTTATCAATTGGGAAATGGCTTGTATTCTTATAAAGTTGAGTCAATTCTCTTTATATTTTTTAAATGAGGCCTTAATCAGAAACACTAGCTATAAATTTCCCTCTCCAGCTTTCTGCTTCCCCTATAATTTCGGCAGTGTTGGTTTTGTTTGTGCAAAAAGTTTTTAATTTAATGTAATCAAAATTATCCATTTTCATTTCATAATGTTCTCTAGTTCTTCTTTAGTCATAAAATTTTCCCTTCACAGATTCAAGTAGACTATCCCTTGTTCTCCTAATTTGCTCATAGTATCACCCTTTATGTCTAAATCAGGAACCCATTTCAATCTTATCTTGCTATCATTTTCCCCTCTTTTTTATTCTTCTTCAAAAGGTATGATTCTCTAGAAGTGGAAAGGATATATTGAGAAATATAGATAATGCAAAAGCAAAAGAATGACCACATAACATTGTCAGGAACTAGATTTTAAAATGAAATTTACTTTTTTTCTTTTACTCCAGTGACTTTCAAAGTAAAACATGTAGAAAAAGAATAATTTGAAATAGAGGAGAGGCCATGGCTTTAAAAATAAACTCAAAGTATGCTATGTCTTAATTGATTTTTTAGAGCCAAAGAATGACAGCTGAGAGCATAGCAATATGTGTTACAAAGCAAAATAAGGGAGGAAAATTATTTCTCTCCCCCAAATAACTATACATCAATGAGTGATGAAACTCGGGCTAATCATAGCAGTACCACTGTGTTCTTACTTAAGGCTTAATAGTCACATGTCAAAAAAAAAAAAAAAGGAAAAAAAAATACCCTTGATTGATAAGCTCCATGGAAAGCATTTGATAAAGCTTTGGAGAAATGGAGTCCCCTAGGAAGCTGGCCTTCTCCTAGGGTTTTTTAATTTAGAGTCTAAATCAAGTATCAGAAGGGAAAACCCATTTTGAAGGAGGGGTGACTTGTCTCATTCCTTATAGTTTGGCAAATGTTAACCCCTTCTGCTAAATTTATGGGAGGCCATGGACAGGATGGGCAGAAATAGATGAGGGAAGATCTGCATTGTCAAAGGGAGCAGAACTTAAGACCAAAAGGTCCAATATCTAAGTAATTAGTACAATCTAAGAAGCTAGTTGAAAGTTGTCAGGTTTCTGGTGAATCTGGGGCATGCAGACAATGTTCAGAATAATTCAGGCCTTTAAATGGCTTTTAGGTCCCAAATTGCCTGAACTTCAACTTCAGAACTTAAAATGGCAAATATTTTCCTCCCTATTCCCTCAACCAATTATCCAACACAGGAGGATACTGACATCAATTAAAATATTAGAGTTTCTATGTCTCAAGTCATTTATTAAATTCAGGAAACATTAAATGCTTCCCATTTATAAGCCCCACTATGAGTTGCTGGTGATACAAAGTTGATTAATGACAGAGTCTCTGCCTTTAAAGTCCCTGCCTTACAATATAGTATATACATGTATAAAATTTGTAATATGTCAAGGACCTCATAGGAAAGGTGAAAGAGAGATTTTTGCAAGAGATTTGAAGAGGGAGTGATCACTTGTAACTGAGCAAGTAAAGAAAGTCTTTCTGGAAGAGATGATATTTAGGTTGGATCTTGGAAGAAAGAAAATAAAGATTTCAAGCAGGAGAAGAGTGTGGGGAAATCTAATTCAGACCTGGAGAACAAAGTACATAAAAGGGTGGAAGCAGGAGAGGAAAGGAAGGAGATTTAAGCAGCATATACTAAAATGTGGTTGGATCTGAGAGTTCATGGTCTGGCCTAAAATTGTTTTGTTTTTGTTTTTTTTTTTGCTGAGGCAATTGAGGTTAAGTGACTTGCCCAGGGTCACACAGCTAGGGAATGTTAAGTGTCTGAGATCAGATTTGAACTCAGGTCCTCCTGACTTCAGGGCTGGTGCTCTATCCACTGAGCCACCTAGCTGCCCCTTGGCCTAAAATTGTAAAGGGATATGGAAGGTGATAATAGAGGGTTTTGAATGCCAGCTAAGGAGCTGATACTGTAACTGGTAGAAAATGGGGAGCTCTAAATTTTTTCAGCCAGCTTTCTTTCACAAGGCTACTAGCACCATCATGCTTTATGGTCCATAGACTTGGCCTGAGATAAGAGCACAGGAAATTTCAGGTTTTCCAACTGACCTAACCTGTTCTTCCTAGTTTACCATGACCCAGAGAGATGTTGTTTTTCTCTTACTGTGAAAGAGGATGGAACTATTCTAGGTGGTGACTTTTATTCACATGATGGTGATACAAATTCCCTTGAAAGGAAAACTTTTTTCTTAAGAATTTCCCAGTGGAATCAGAATGGGCCAGCATCTTTTTTCTTCCCTTCTCTGAAATTATTTCCAAATTAATTGCTTCTGGCCTAGTTTAGTATTATTCATTTCTGTAGTGATTGCATTATCACCAGAAATGAGTTTCCTCCTTCTATTGTTAGAAAAACCTTCAAAAATATTCTTAAAACTTTCTGCTTCCTTTTCATTCCGTTTTATGGGGAAGCATTTTATTCAAATTCTTCCCTCCTGGGAATCCTCTTGGGTTGCATGACTTTTCTGCAGAGGAAAAAAAAAAATGAGCAGTTTTGTAGAAAGTTTTGAATAAAGAAAAAAGGTCTATAACTGGAAATTTTGCTTGTGCTATTGATTTTTTTTCCAGACGCATGTACTTAGTACATAGAATGCTAAGGCACTTATCAAATGACAATTAATCAGAAGCAACAGTAATTTAGCTAAATTCTCTTGGATACTCAGTGAAAATACCTCATTCCCATCCCCACTAATTGGAACCCAGGACTACCCAGGACTATTTCCCTTAATTAGAAGTTAATTTGCACTGTAGCTTAATAATATTTGTAACTGGTCAAATGATGTCAAAAGACCAATTTTGAAATGGATAACTAGGAACCAAAAGTGCAAGGAATATGGAGGAAAAGAGAAGTAGAGTGGTTTGCTTATTTAAATTGGTGAGATATAGAGATATCAAAGTAGGATGATTTCTCTATGTGCCCTGTCCTTTTACCCTAGATTGCTAAAAAAGTATAAGCATGATTACAGGTCTTTCTGGAAATAAGACAATGTTTAATCACATATTCAACCATTTTGATTTTTAATTGAAGATCCAACATGGAAAAAGGAAAAATCTGGTTTTTCCTTACTTTTTTTTCCTTCCCTCCTCTCCCCTTTTCTTTCCTCTCCCTTCTTTTTCCCTTTCTTCTCTCTTATTTACTTCTATTTTTAATTTTTTAATCTCCCTTTTTGTCTCTCCACACAGTCTTATTTTTACTCTTTTGAGTTTTCTTGCAGTAAGTATAATGAGATGCCTGTCTGAGGATAGATAAATGGGTAGCAAAATTACAGATAAGTAATAGCTTCAGGAAAGTAGCAGGATATAAAAGTATACAAAAATCATTAGCCTTTTGCTATATTACCAGTAAAAGCCAAGAGGACAAGAAAGAGAAAAAAATGCAAAGATTCAAAATAACCAGAGAATGTATAAAACATCTTCAAGTTCAGATATGTAGACATAGACAGGGATTATAGGGTACAACTCCAAAACACTCCATAGCCATCTCCACACTCTTTTACACCTATTTAAATCTTCATTTCTACTTCCTACCCACTGGAAACTTGTAACCCATTCCTGGAGTCACCCTGATTTTTGATAGTGACCTTATATTTTATCATTGTGCGATACAAGCCTTCACTTCCTTTATTAATTATCTTCAGACTATACCAACAATGCATATTACACTTTTCCAGTATTCCTTTATTTGTTGTCTTTTCTTATTAGAACATAAGCTTCTGGGGCAGCTGGATAGAGCAGTGGATAGAGCACCAGCCCTGAAGTCAGGAGTTCAAATCTGACCTCAGACACTTAACACTTCCTAGATATGTGACCCTGGGCAAGTCACTTAACCCCAATTGCCTCAGGGGGGAAAAAGAATATAAGCTTCTTAGGTATAGAGTTCAGCACAGTGCCTGGAATTCAGCAAACACTTAATGAATACTTTATCTATCTTAAGACAGAATTAACTAATTGGAGATATTTTAATTGCTTATGGTTGGACCATTACAATAGTACCTAAATTAATTTATGGATTTCGTGTTATATCAATCAAACTATGAAAGGTTAACTTTGTACAACTATAAAAATAATAATGAAATTTATCTGGAGGAATAAAAGATCGAAAATTTCAAGAAAAACTATGGGAAAAAAGTATAGTCTCAAAACCAGATCTCAAACAAGGTTACTAATCCTCAAAACTACTTGGTTTTAAAATACAAAAATTGGTCAGTGGTATAGATTAGGTACACAAAATCCAGAAGCAAACAAATTTAAGAGCATAGTGTTGAATAAATACAAACTCCCTAATTACTAAAGTAAGGTTATACCATTTAAAACAAAACAAAACAAAATAAACTTCTAAAATAAACCTTAAAAGCAGTCTGGCAGAAATCAGGTTTATACCAACATTTCATATCATATACCTCAATAAAATCCATATGAATAAATGACCTAGATATAAAAAGTTATACCCTAAACAAATTAGAGGAGCAGGAAAGAAAATATTTTCTTTGTTTTGATTCTTTTATGTAATTGTTTGTAACAGTTGTAGACTTTTCACACTATAACATACACCTTTCCATTGTTTCTGGATAACACCCTTTTTTCAGTTCTTCAGAAATTTTACACATGTCTTATAAACTATATAATATGAGAATATTGATAGAAATCTCAGATTCAACATGAACAGAACTCATCCCTTTCCTCCAAAACCCACTCTTCTTCTGAACTTCTTTATTTCTATGTAGAGTATCACTATCCTTCTAGTTACCAGGGTCTATAATGTTTTGTCAATTTTTACTCTGTAACTGTCCATGTCCACCCCCAATATCCAAACAGTTTCTGTGTATTATTTTCATCTCTACCTCATCTTTTGCATCTACTCCCTTCTTTTTGCTCACCTGTCTGCCCTCCTGGTCCAAGCTCCCATCACCCACAACCTTAACTATGTCAGTCTCATCTGAGTCATCTAAGATGACTCAGATCCTCTTGACTTCAGGGCTGGTGCTCTATCCACTGTGCCACCTAGCTGCCCCAAAGTTATATTTTTTTAAATGCAGATCCAATCACAACATTCCCCTGCTCAATTAATGCTTATGGCTCTCTATTTCCTCCAGGATCAAATATGAATTCCACAGTTTTGTAATTAATATAATTTAAAACTTGTCTTATCCTGCCTTCCCAATGTAATTAGACCCCATTTCTCTTTGTGTTTTCTGATCTTCTTGCTCTTCCCCACACAAGACATTTCGATGCTTGTCTTCAAGTCATTGCATAGGTGTCTCATCATCCGTATATTTTATAATCCCTAGTTTCCTTTCAAGCACAGCTATAATGCCTCTTTCAATGTGAGACCTTTCCTAATTCCCATCAGAGTTAATGTACCTGCTCTACCCAATAACCTTGCATTTATTTTACATTTTGCTTATACAAACATACATATATATATGCACATATATATATAATTTCAATCAATCACAACAACTATCACATATTGAGACAGGAATAGTATAGGTGATGGGTGCTCAAATAAAAAAAAGAAACAATCCCTATTCTCAAGGAGTTTATATTTCAGTGTAGGAGTTAAGAACCTATACAAGTACACATGGACAAACTAGATATAAAGAGAATGAATAAATAAATACACATTAGATACTACAAGGCAGTTAGGGAGGGAGGACAGTTGAGGGAATTTTTAGGTTTTAGAGGGTGATGTTTGAGCTGTGCCTTGAAAGAAGAGAGGGATTTGATGAGGAGAGAGTATTTTCTAAATTCGGGGGAGAGTCATTGCAATGCAAAGAAAAAGTTCAAAAAGCCATGTGTAAACTGAGAGGTCAGATTGGCTGGATCAGAGTATGACAGATGCAGTGAATCTGAAAGGATAGAACAGTTTCTCTCAATTCAATATAAACTCTTTGAAGATAAAGACTGTTTTATTTTGCTCTTCCCAGTGCCTGATACATTTTTGGTTCTTAATAAATGCTTTGTGATTCAGTCCTTGATATTAAAAAAGGGTATATTATCATGAAAAATCCCTCTGTCAGTAAAA
The DNA here is from genome assembly GCA_023553655.1 of Myrmecobius fasciatus. Classification (NCBI taxonomy): domain Eukaryota; kingdom Metazoa; phylum Chordata; class Mammalia; order Dasyuromorphia; family Myrmecobiidae; genus Myrmecobius; species Myrmecobius fasciatus. The sequence continues at coordinate 5,111 of JAJPUD010003382.1, read as the reverse complement.
GATGTATCTATAAACTATTTCTGTAGTTCTCCCAAAATATCATATATAAATCAGAAAAGATAATGGGCCAATTAAAGAAACACTAATGATCTTTTAGAAAGCGTTTCACTGGAATAACTACCTGAATATTAGATTAATAGATAATTTGTTATAATGTGCAATAGAAGAGTGAATATTAATTTCCATGAGTTGAATTCATTGGCAATTAAAGTTTTAAGCTTTTAAAAATGACCAGGTATATGCTGTTCCCAATTTGCACTGATTGAATTCCAAGTCATTAAAATTGGACGCTTAAGACTTGAAATTCATTTTTCTATAGAATGAAAAACAGAAATGGGATTCAGTTTCCAGAGGAATCCTTTAAATTCATTTAATCCATAATGTAAATATCTTAATCCAAATTCAGGACACTAAGAGCAGGGCCTTGTGATTCTAGGGGACTAAGAAGAATAAAGAATTTTCCTTAGGCCAAAATTGGAAATATGTGGAAATGTTTTGTCTTTGAAATCTAACCTATTTCTCTTCCTGGGCATCTTCACTTCTTTCCAAGTCCCTGTGTTCTCAGGCTGCCTCAGATCTTTTTCCTACCTCACCTTCCATTTAGTCTCTCTCTCTCTCTCTCTCTCTCTCTCTCTCTCTCTCTCTCTGTCTCTCATAATTAATGATTTATTTTAATTTTTTAAATTCCAAATTCACTTTCTGCCTCTACTCACTTCTCTCCCCATTGAAAAAGCAAGGAATATGAAATCACTTATAAATGTGGCCATGCAAAACATTTTCACATTAGCCGTGTTGCAAAAGAAATCAAGAAAGGTAAGGGAAGTGAAAAAATATGCTTCAATCTACATTTGGAACTTATCAATTCTCCCTGAAAGTAGATAGTATTTTTCATCACAAGTCCATTCCTTCGGGTCATCTCTGCCAAAATATTACATGCTCTAAAATTACCTACTTCTCCTAATCCTATGTTCTCATTTAATCAAAATTCTCATTTCTTTACCCTAACTGATCTCATACCAACTGATCAGTTGGTAGGAAGAAATCATTCTTATGGAAGAAATTTATATTAATTTGTATATTACAAACACCCTTCAAATTTGGTATATTAGCAGTTTTTAAGGGATTAGGCCTTAATTCAAACCAATTATAGTGTTATGCTAATTAGATAATCTTATAAAATGAAATGACAAAATCGTTTGAGAATGACAGATTAATAATAGATATGTAAAAGGATAAATAATGGATATGTAATGGATATGTATATATATATATACATATCAGTTATACCTAAGAATCAGTAATTAATTCCTGAACTCATTGGGCAACTAGGTGTTAAAGTGAATAGAGTGCTGAGCCTGGAGCCAGGAAGACTCCTCTTTATGAGTTAAAATCTGGTTTCTAAAACTTATTAGCTCTGTGACTCTGGGCAAGTCACATAAAGGCCTCAGCCCCTCATCTGTAAAATGAACTAGAGAAGAAAATTGCAAGCCACTTTAGCATCTTTGCCAAGAAAAATCCATAGATATGAAGAGGAATATATTTTTTTAATTTTTGGAATTTTTGGAAGAGAACTCCAAGGAAAACTAAGGTGCTAAGATATCTACTAGAAGAGATTCCCTTGGGTCTTGAACACAGGATAAGGCATTTTTATATATAATACTAGTTTGAATAGACTATCCTTCTGAAACTATAAATACTGCAATTGTATTTTAGGAATACTATCTTAGGAGAAAGACAGTTCAACTGTTATCTGAAAACTGGAAATTAACATGATTGGAGAGAGACTATGTTGTCCAGAAAGGAAAAAAAATCGGAAAATTTTGCTGAGAGATTGAGGGAGTTTATTTTGGGCAATTCTTGAAAGATTTTTATTGCTTTTCTGAAACAGCTGACTGGTGGGACTATGTTTCCAGATTTGTGAAATTAGCAGTTGGTAGCTAAAGACAACCTGACCCCTCAGCAGTCCTTTTACTTACTGTGGTACATTGTTTAAATATCTAAATGTGTCTTTATATTATTTCCTGAACTGTTAATAAACTATGTATACATAAATATTAATGTTTAATCCCATGAGTTTAAAGGAGTTCATCCTGAGGGTGACATGCATGAAAGCTTATAAAAAATTTTCTTCATTTTATTAAGATGGGGCTCAAAGTTAATTGATTAGTTAATGAGAGATTGTGCACATCTACTAATTTAAGAGGAAAAAGTAAACTTCTAAGAGTTAGTGTGATATAGTTTTATATCCTCAATGCTTATCACAATATTCTGCACATAGTGCTTAGTAAATTTTTATTGATTATTGACCGGAGGATAGCAGGCAGGCTTTAACGTAAGGAATCGTACTATTAAAAGCTAACACCTACAGGGTGCTAAAAGGTTTGCACAAAGCACTTTTTACGTATGTTACCTCATTTGTACTCAAAAGACCTGTGTTATAAGTTTTGCCTTTTATACATATTCCCTGTGTGACCCTGGAAAAGACTCAGTTTCTTAGTGCTATAGTCCAGAGGTATCAAATTTGTAGCCACCAGCAATAAGAAATTCTGAAGTGAGGCATAAGTCAGATTAAAATATAATTTGGCAATATTGAACAAAATAAATAAAAATACAATAAATACATATAATGCTAATGTATGGCTTGCTAAGTCAACATGCAGCTCCTTACAGGTTTGAGTTTGTTGATACCACTGTCCAATTCAACTCTGACACTATAAATTGCAGAGAAGGTGCCAACAACTGAGGGAATTTGTGCACTAAGCTGTTCTCTATATCAGTGAAAACACAGCCATAAACATTTCTATTCCCTATCAGAACATAACTCTTTGATTGCTTTAGAAGCCTGGCTAAGAAATAATAAGATATCAAAGCAAGTAGTAGGTAGAGAGGTGTATTTGCTGTGGTTGTTGACTAATGTAGTGCCCCATACAGACTACCAGGCCCCACCTAAGCTACAGATGAGGGTGTTAACCCTAAAATCTTTTACATATATTTTAGGTGGTTTTAGAAATAGTACTGCCTAAATGTTGCACTTCACAGGAGTCTTGTGCCTTACATTCTAATAAAACAATCTATTTCAAGAGTTCCTATAGGTAGAAAAATCATTACTTGGTACACAATATTCTAAAAATGAGCACCTCCATATTTACACTGGTTTTCAGACCATTGAGAAAGGTTGTACCTTGAATAACCTTCCAGAAGACAGTTACTTTCATCAATAAGGCATCAAACAAAGACTTTTTGTGGACTTTTTACAAAATAAATGTGTAAGTGCCACAAAACCTAGAGTTTTTTTTTGGCATTAAAAGTATGTATCTAGAGATACTTTAACATGTTGAGTTTGAGCATAGGCAGTTGAGAAACTGTTACCATTGCTCCCTTGGCTTCATCTTATTCAGAATCACTGAATAACACGAAAATGGAACAAATTGGAGAAAGTTCCTAAGATGTAAATAAAAGGTGACACAAAACTGCCAATCAGGTCAGCCTTGAAAGAAATCATTTTAGAGAATGAGAAGATCAAATACTGTAATTTGAATTTTTTTCTATTCTGAAAGTGCTGCATCATTTTATCAGTCTTCACTAAGTATTCATGCAAGATGCTAAGCTATACCTCATTTTAAAATTCCTTTCTCTAAATCTCAAAGAGAACTTAGATTCTATTCTTCCTCACTAGTATGTGGATTCTTCACTTGTTAAAAGTTATTTATCCCAAGTTTTATAATCACTAACTTTTGTCATTTAAGAAGAATTCACAGAGATTTGAAATCTTAAAATTTGCTGATATACCTCCTACATATACACATGAAATGGTAACATTCTGGCACAGAACCCTAGGGTTATTGCTAAGGATCATAAGACAATACATTTCAGTATATATATTACACACACACAATATATATATATATATATATATATTCAACTAATATTTGTTGAATTGGCAAGTAAGAAGCTACTTTTCCATGGAGATATGGATAATAATCAACTTTCCAGAAGCTTTAGAGCTTTGTGGATCTCTAATTATGAAATATAACCCAAATTGAATCAATGTCAAATCATAAGAGAATATTTCCCGTGGGAACCAGGAAGCCTGATATTCCATGTCAAAAACCTAGATGAATATAGCATAAATCTGCTCTCTAAAATGTTTGTGATTCTGCCAAATTGCTGGCAAAATGGCATCAAACCATCCATATTATAAGGACTTTTTGGCCAGAGTAATTATTTGAGAATTTTTGGAGGGTTCCTTCCCAGCTGTGCTTCTGACTTTTCAGATATATCACAACTCATTTCCTTCTCATCTAGGCCAGGATAATACTGGACTTGGAATCAGGAAAACCTGAATTCATATCTTGCCTCAGGCATTTACTACTCTGGGCTGCTCACTTCATCTCTAATTGACTGTCTTTCATCTATAAAATGATAGTAATAAAAGCACCTATCTCCTAGGGTTATTGTGAGGATTAAGTGAGATATTTGTAAAGAAATTGGGCATATAAATGTTAGGTATTATGGTTATTCTTACCCTGGATCTTCCCTCTTCTTGCCTGGAACATCCTTCTGCCAACCTGGCCCCCTTCTTCTCTTGGTGAGTTCCTTCCAGGCCTCTATTCTGGAATCCAATCTTGGCTGGATTATGTCCTCATTATTTGCTTTGCTACCTCTCCCTACTCCCCTAATTTCCTTGCACTACTTTCCAGCTCCTCTTCACATGTAATCTTCCCCCAGTAAGCACCTTGAGAAGACTGCTTTCTTTTTGCTTGGATTTTTAGCCCAGGGCATGGCTCATAGCAAGCCATACTTTTTTGCCTTCTTGCCTGCTGGTTTTGGACAATTAGATTAAAAAGCTCTAGTTCTCTACCCAAATCCTTCTAGGGCTTTGTATCAAGAATGAATAGTCCTCTTTTATTTTTAAAACTCTGTCAATGTTTGTCTTTATATATGTATTTCCTTTCTTTGTTGCAAAACTGAAGCTGTTCTTTGTTTTTTTTTTATAAAGCTTTTTATTTTTTTTATTTTTTTTTTAATTTTTATTTTATTTGCATAACATATGTGTGGGTAATTCTTCAACAATAACCCTTACATAGCTTTCCGTTACAAATTTTTCCCCC
>JAJPUD010003381.1:233676-252282 GCA_023553655.1 Myrmecobius fasciatus | reverse complement strand
CATATACTATGCACTTTATGGTATCCTTATGAGAAAAGGATATTAAATTCCCTGTCTCTCTCCCTCTACTTGGGCCTCCCTATTCTCTGAGACATAATATTGAAATTTGGCCAATTAATACCCCTACAATGGCCTCTGAGTGTTCAAGAGAAAGGAAGACCCTATCAATTTGGCAAATTTCACTCTTGTTTTATTTTAAGCTTGCCACAGCCATCCCAGCCTTCAGCAACTGCCACCATGATCAGTCAGCTAGATAATGGTTAGCAGTTTTGGGCAGTAAAGTATTTTAATTAAGGTATACACATTTTCAGATATCTTGTTGCACACTTAATAGACTATGGTATTGCTTAAACATTACTTCTATACACACTAGGAAACAAAAAAAAATGTGGAACTCATTTTATTGTGATATTTAGTTTATTGCACTGATCTAGGACAGAACCCAGAATATCTCTGAGTTATTCTTGCAGTCTTAACTTATATAGACAGTTCTAAGACGCAGGACTTTCTACCAAGTCTGAAAATTGCCTAATCAAAATTTGTAAGGGCATTGTCTTAAAATAGCAAATCCACATTTTAAGAACTTTAGCTGGGGTTTGGTAATTATCATCTATCCAGATTAATAGCAATCAATAAATAGAGCCCAAGGCTCAGTGTAGAGTAAGTCAAAAACTATCGTTTCTCTTGTAGAGTTGGGGGGAAGGTTTTCCCCCAACTTCTGAGTCTCCCAACCTTCCTGAGTATCTAGTCAACTATGAGGAAACAAGAATTCTTATGCCCATTGTGCTATAACAGCTAAGTCAGGACCAATGACCCATCAGAAAATTGAAAGTAGTTCTAACATGTATCTACTTTCCAAACTCAGTGGTATAAGGCAATATAGGTGTCTTTCTCTTTCTGCAGTAAAATAATTTTGATCATTTAATGAACCTGTTATCTCTGCAATGTGGATACTGCTTTTATCAGTATTTCTCCCAGCTCATCTACACTTTCTCATTCTTGTTATTCAATAAATACTCAACAGGAATTCACCCAATCTGTAAGAACCCTTCTTTAATTTGTCTCTGCCATGGATAATCCTACTTCACAATTACCTTGGCCAACTATATTGCATTATACTTTGCTTTATATTATTATTATTAGACATGAAATAGTCTATTTTTTCATGGAACCTTATATGATTTCGACATATTCATCGAAAACTCCTTGCTAGAAGTTTATAAGATGGCATCTTGCTTCAGTTAGATTTTTTTTTTAATTGTCAACAGGAAGCACAGTGAGATCATGAACATTTGTTAACTCTGTGATCATAAATCAGTTCAATTCAGCATTTACTAAGCACCTATTATGTGCCAAATACTAGCAAAGATGTGTATGTTATAAGAATATATTTGGAGAAAGCCTGGCCACATTTTCTTATGTGGCCTTCAAGAATGCTTTCCACGTTTTCATATGTTATTCTTGGAAAAATCCTATAGTGATAGTCATATAGGTCATGATTTATATTCTTTTTTTTTTTTTTTTTGGTAATGATAATGTCCATGTTTTTTCCTAAGCATTTAGTTCCATCCCTCTTTCATACTTGAATATCTTGAGAATCTGTTCCTCAAAGACTCAGAATTGGTTGCCTTCATTATGGGCCTCTATTGTGTATATTTGACCTAGCCATTTTTCCTGTCTTTGTTTTTCTGTCCTTCTAAGTTCACAATATCATCAAGGACTATAATATTAGAGTACATATATGGTGGCTCCATGGTTATTAAAAGAAAAGAATAATTTGTTACAGTAATGTTCACAAATTTTTTCCATTTTTCATCTGTTGTTGTCTTCCTTCAAATTTCATGAATAAATGCTCTCAGGATCTGGTTTAATTCAATATCTTGTCAAGTTTTCTGTGAACTTTTTTCCCCCTCTGCTTCTTGTTTTGTGAGGTAATTCTGCTAACAGTTTTTCTACCTTCTTCCTATAATTGGAAAGTATTAAAGAAAAATCCTTCAAAACTGTAGGCTGCTTTTATTTTATATTGAATTATTCAACTTATGTATGATATCTTACCTGAGCCATGGCAGAATGAATTAACTAGACATTCTGAAAAATGGAGTTTAAAATAGCCAATGATGGGGCAGCTAGGTTGCGCAGTGGATAGAGCACCAGTCCTGAAGTCAGGAGGACCTGAGTTCAAATCTGACCTCAGACACTTAACATTCCCTAGCTGTGTGACCCTGGGCAAGTCACTTAACCTCAATTGCTTCAGCAAAAATAAATAAATAAAATAAAATAAAATAAAATAGTCAATGATAAGGCTGCTAATGAAAAATAATTAGATCACATAAAATTATTATAAATGTCACAAAATAGGATACTATTTCAAAGTATGATTGATAGAAATATCAGAATAAGTAGAAGATATTAAAATATCTGTATGTCACTCATCAATTATATCTAATAAAAAGAATCCTAAATAAAATACATTTCGGTATTCAAAGCATCTGTTGATGTGGGTTCCTTCTTCACTGATGTCTGACTGGAATCTATCTTCCATTTAGTAAAAGGTTCTTGAGAGCTGCTGTGCCTGAAAAATCCATCACTCTGTGCCCATCTTGGATGTGCTCCTCTCTCATTTTAGCCAGGTAGAGCTTTAGACAACAGGCATGTGGTCTATCACCCAGCTTTCCAGTTCAGAAGATTCTACCTGAACTTGCATTCTGCTGGCATAGACTTAAGAACCAGTCGGGTATTACTGGTATTATATGAATTTTTTCTGATTCAGTTAATTCTGCATCTTTCTCATCATCCTACAAGAGGACATCAACTCTGAGATTTACACCTCCTCAGGATCTCCTGCTCCAAGGCTTCTCTCCTTCCCTCCCTTTGATTAAAAAGGGTAGACAATAGACATCAGAGATCTCCCAGTTCTCCATTTAAGGGACATGCCCAGGAGAGTCATTCCATCACTTCTCACCAACTATATTCCCCTGGATTTCATTATGTCCCACCACCTCCAGGCCACATACCCTCTCTTCGTTGCTGTTTTTCTTCTCTCACCCCATTACTTTTCTGCGTGTGTGTGTGTGTGTATGTGTGTGTGTGTGTGTGTGTGTGTTGAATCCCCTGTAAGATTGTAAGATCCTTGAAGGCAGGAGCATCCTTTTACCCTTTTTTTTGTATCCCCAGCATTTAACACAATGCCTGACACATACTACATATGTAATAAATGTTTATTGACTGATTGACAACCATCCTCAGGCTTTCAAATACTTACCATGAATTTCCAAAACTAATTTTGGTTTTCATTTTATACAAATAAAACTTTTGCTTCCCTCTTCCCTTCCCTGGAGCACCAACTAAGAATATTTAAGAAAAACTTGAAGGAGGGAAATCATCTGGTATTTAAGTACAACTACTGATTTGAAATTAGTAAAGGTTTATTAATTTTTGGCTTAATTGGCATTTTCCCTTGACTCATTTCTGGGAAGGCGCTTGATAGAGAAGGTATTGGTAACAGCTCTAGAATAGGAATTAAATTGAATGATATTTATTTATGATCCCACATATTTAATTTCAGTGATACTATTTTTGTTCCAGTAATTTATACAGTTTAACCAATTAAAATATGAAACTCAGTTGAAAGTTTACAATAGCATTACATAAAAGCATTGTTATGATGACTGGAAAACTTTTAAATTTTAAATCTAGCCCTAAGTTATGTAACATAGCTGAAACTGTGCATAAACAAAATCATGAATAAATATATTTGAGATCTGTACAAGCTACTACCTTTTAGATAATCTTCATTTTAAAAAATTAAATGCATAGTTAACAGTGTGTTTAGCTTTCTACTTGTATATCATTTGAAAGCATAATGTTGGCTCATTCTTTTGGACCTTCTTACATTTTTCTTGTCTTAAAAATACTAAATATCCAAATTTGGAAAGCAAAAAATAAAAAAAAAAGCTTCCTGCTATCTTTCTCCCTACCCCTATATGCTTATTTGAGCAAATTTGCTGTTCTCTAATTTTAGGATTGTGATAGAAGGTTAGTTCAGAAAAGTAGCATTTCTTTCTTTCAGGAAAAAAAATCAGTATAAAAGGAATTATGAATTTTATTTTTTCTATTTTTCTCCCAAACTATTAGCCAGCATTTATAACATTGCTCTTCTGCTTTGGATTAATTTTTTTCCCCCAATCTGATATAGAAAGCTCAAATTTTGAGGGGGAAACAGACATGCAGTTGGAATGATTGAAAACAAGTTTTAGAGCCAAAGATCAAGACCAGTTAAGAGGTCCCTAGACTTTCAAGTACCAACAAAGAAGTGTCTTCAGATATTTGATTTCTAATAGCTATCTATGTGTGAATCAATCATCACTCTGAAATTTTGCAACTATATGATTTATTTTTCTCTGCTTACTTGTTTATTCTAGGAAACTTAAGGCATTATTGTGTTCTTAGTCAAGAGAAATGTTTAGGCTGGCTTTAGTGTACTTTGATTTACTGTACCTTGACTTCCCAGCTACACATGGGATACTTTTGGAACATCCCTTTTTCCATAAGGCTGCAGGCCAACTCTTCTTGCCAATAAAATGTATTTTTGGAAAACTGAGTTGCCTTTCAAAGGGAATAATTCTACTTTTAAGGAAATTTTTGTAGTCTTCTGCAAGAGGGTTGTTCCACTCCATCAATCCCAATTAATGTAACTTACAAGATGCTCTATATCCTGGTATTGTTATTGGGTGACAATGCCTTAATTATAGAGTTACAGAATCAATCAATCAAAGGTGGAAACTAGGTGTGAAAAATTCCTAGATAACTCTATTGAATCAGCTAGTCAATCAAAAGTAGAAACTAGCTATAAACTGAATGAAAGCAGATAATTCTGTATAGGAAATATATTGTGAATTCTTGAAAAGAATTAGTCATGTTTTCTGGAGTTTGGCTTGAAGAAATAACTTCCAAACAACGAGCTAATTTGGAATCCAGTATTCCAGGAGCAAGTCAGCCTAGTAGTAGAAAAGCCAGTTGAGCCTCTGAGAAGGAATGATTTGATGGTGAAGAAAAAAAATCCATTTCCTCCCCCCTGTGACCATAGAAAGTCAGGAGATTTAGACTTCCCAAAAGGACAGTAGTAATGTCCTCAAATTATCAGTGCCTGATGGTAGCACGTGGACCAAGAGCAAAGGACCAATTAGCCCTACCAAGGAAAAGCAAGCTCAGAACTCTACAATGGCACCAACCCATTGAGCCCAACAAGAGCTACATCCACCAAAAGAGATTCCAGAATTCTACAGAAGAGGAAAACTTCCAGAGATCAGAAGCTGATTTATCCCTTTGGCCATGTGCTCTGCCCCCATTCCTCTGGACTGTGGATATACTTGTGGGAGACTATGACCTAGATTCTTTTTGGGGAGAGTGTGTGTGTGTTTATACCAGTGATTCCTACTATACTACATTAGCTTCCTAAAAATTGACCAAATCTAACTAGCTGATTGAAAATCAGTATACTAGCCAGGATTCCTGAGCAACAGTTCCAGAAACCACCCCAAACTCTCAGGGTTAACCCTAGAACCCTGAGGAGAGAAGGAATTAGCCTTACTCTAGGGAACTTAAGCTGCAAATTCAAGTAGAAATTTAGAGAGTGAACCCAAAGGAATACAATGCTATACCACAATAAAATCAGGTTTACTATGAACATGTCATGAAATTTGAAACTTATTCTTACAATAAACAAATGGGATAGTTTTCTCGTGTTATCTCCAATAGCATAGTACTTGATATTATATATGTATATATATATATATGCATATAGATAGATATACACCCACTTAAATTATTCTCAGTTTGTTTCAGGTATAGAAACTTGTTCTTCCCCCCCCCCAATCCTTGAGGATAGAAACTCATATATAATTCCTTAAGCCCTTACCACACTGCCATAGTGCCCAGGCCCTAGTAGGCTAGGGTAATGAGCTTGGCAACAGATCAGATGTATGGGATGAGTGGGTATAAATAATTAAAAATAATAATGAAGTTCTAAATCAAAGAGATTAAGAAAATGGTGGTACCTTTGACAATAAGGGGAGTTGAGAAGAGAATACATATGCTGTTACTTATTTTGTTAAAAACCATACTGCATATTTTATTGGAAGTATAAAGAGCAGAATGTTGATATTAGATTCATCTCTGGATTCATAGACCCCTGGCAATAACTCTGAAAGCCCCGAGGGTCTTTGGCCAGTGATCTACAAGTTGAATGATAACTATTGCTCTGAAGTTCCAGATTGTTCTGTGTCTATTTAAAAAGTAATCTAGCTATACCTCACGCTCACCGAGAATTTTAGCTCCCTGTATGTTATGGTTCAGTTATTTTCAGTTGTTTCTAATACTTTGCAACTCCACTTAAGGTTTGGCAAAGATACTAAAGTGGTTTTCTGTTTCCATCTCCAGCTCATTTTACAGAGGGGGAAACTGAAGCAAACAGACTTAAGTGACTTGCCCAGGTTCACACAGCTATTAAGTGTCAAAAGCCAAATTTGAATTCAGCGAGATGAATCTTCATCTACGCCCAGCACTGTATCCACCTCACCTCCCCAGGTGCCCAATAGGGCATCCCAAAAGTGTTGGTGCAATTTTAACCTTTAGTAGTTTATATGTATATAAGTACATTAGAAAAAGAAGGCAGCTGTTACTCACTTAGAGCTGCTCTTATTTATCAAATATTTAAGCCTTTTTTTGGTGGTTAAACATAAATGTTAGTTATTGTTGCCCTATATATGTCGACTGATGAGAAATGTTTAAATTTAGATTTATAAGCTGTGAACGTGTGAATCCTCTGGTCATTGTTTCCTCTTCTAGGATAAATAACCCTAATAATATCAAACTTCTTTTCCTTACCAGACCTTCAGCTGAGGTATCCCAGCTGCTAAAATACACCCTGGCAAGAGGGATTGTTGCCAGGCAATAGGAAGTCTTTTTAGGTTGGACTCAAAATAAACATTCTGTTTCTTGTTCTTTCTGCCTTCCCTATGTTTTCATTGCTATCTTTTTTTTTAATATCTCCGAATGTCCATTTCTCTAAACACTTGCTCTCTTTTTTTATCTGTGTTTTTAAAATAAAAATTAATTACAGCAGAGATTTCTTTGGTCCTTCTAACCAAGACTGAAGTCATATCCTCTAATTATTGCCTAGGACATCCTATTAGATTTTAAAAAGTAAATATAAAACCTTGGTTATTTTGCCCTTTTATCTTCCTGTATAATAATAATTATTATGCTGGTACAACACCTTCAAATGAAAATCTCTTATGGCTCAATGCACAATGACTCTTTCTAGGTGAATAATCTGGGCGCTGGTTTGGGAAGACGCATTAACTCAGGTTCAGATGACATTTTAACGAGTTACTTTTACTTGAGTGAATTTTTAAGCCTTTCCATATCATAATGCTCGAGTTCTAGAGTTGGGATGAGTTAGGCAGAAATTAATGAAAAATCCCAGATATAATTTCTCTTCCCTTCTCTAACATTGTTTACATTGCTTTTGGTCAAACCGCTCATTCAGTCAATCTACAAACATTTAGGTGTCTTTGTGTCTGCTACTGTGCTAAGAGCTGTAGAGATAGATAAACTCTCTGAGCCTCCTACTCTTCATCTGTAAAATTAAGGGAATAGTAATGGATCAAATGGCCTCATAAGGTTCTTTCTAGCTCTAACATTCTCTGATATGGCGCATGAGGAAGTATGCTGGAAAGCAGCCCCCTGGGATATCCTGTTCTTGGGTTTCTTAATTAAACATGCTAAAACATGCTGGATTGTCATCCAGAGCATCTTCTATCCCTACTTACAATTGTGATTCTGATTTTATTGAAGGGGGACTAAATTTAAGTTCCATGAGAAAGTTTCATTGCTAACTTTATATTCTTAGCCTAGCTGTGTTTGGTACACAGTCAGTACTCAATAAATGCTTGTACATTACTGATTCTAAGATCGACAGACTTACCAAAACACATGGAAACCCAAAATGAACATGGAGATTAATGAACAGTATAATTTTTTTACTTTATTATTTGTAAAATACACATTATGGGTAGTTCATAGTAGGTGCTATATAAATTCTAGCTATTTATCAACATCATCATGGCCCCAAGACGACTTTTTTAGTTAATTAGGTCTACTTTTCACAGCCTCTGTTTCCCTCATAAAGGCATATATTAATATGCCTTCTCCATAACTAACAGACATGGTCCAGAAGCAGAACTTCTCATGGATTAAATACAGCAAAATCTCATTTATCTACCAGTTCTTTATGTACTTAGCTATCCATAATGCAGATGAAACATAGCAAGAAAATTAAAGAAAAAGACTTATGACCAATTTCATCAAAATATTTTGTTTTTAGTTAGCCCTTTAAGATTTTCATTCAGAATTGACAAATAAACATGATTGTTTAGTTTCTTAGGCCAAGGCAGAGTAGAAGCAGTAAATTAGAAAGGAGGAGGAGGGAAGAATGCTAGAGTAAGGTACACTGTCAACAAAGAGAGACCAACTGATGGGGGGGGGGGAGGGAAGAAAAAGCATAAGTAAAAGCTTCCAAAGCATAACATCTGGGGCCATTAGGAGCAAATAATGCAACTAAGTATTCTCTCTACTTATCACAGTAACATAGTAGCAGGCGAAAAGTGATGTTTATGTTGATGATTCTGTATCAACCCCTGAAAAATTATATTCAAGAGAGGCCAAAGGGCAGGAAGTTATTTTGAATGCATCTTCAACTTCCTGTTGGGACATCTCTAATTAGATGTCCCATAGACATCTTAAATTCAGCATGCTCAAAATTGAACTCATTATTTTCTCTGCTCAATCCCCCTACCAAACCCTGTATTCTAACTAACTTCAGAATTACTATAGAGAGAACTACCATCTCCCAGTCACCTAGGCTCCAAACCTTGACATCCTGATTTGACTCCTCAGTCCCACTGACCAATCAGTTGCCTAGTCTTATCTGTCTTGAAACATCCCATATGTATCTTCTTCTTATCTCTTACACTGCCCTCTCCCTCATACCAGGACTACTGTAGTACTCTATCAGTTCATCTCCCTGCCACAAGTCTCTGCCCCCCCTAGTCCATTCTCCATTCAGCCATCAAACCAATCTTTCAAAAACCCAAGTCTGACACATCCCCCTTGCCATTTGGTCAACCCCAATGGTTCCCCATTGCCTCTAGGATCACAAACTAAGCCCTCAGCAAACTGGCCCCTTCCTATACCATACACTCTGCCAGGTTCTCCCTAGTCCCATGACACTGACCTTCCTTATGTTTTTTCCACAAGACACTGGATCTCCTGACTTGACATTTTCAGTGACTGGTCCCACTCTCCTTTCTCAACTTTCTCTACGTCTCAGCCAAAATCCCACCTTCTGCAAGAAACCTTTCCCAATCTCCCTAAATACTCATGTCTTCCCTTTGTTGATCCTCTCCAATTGTTCATCTCTATGGCTTGTTTAAACAGCTATTTGCATGTTAACTTCCCTATGTGTAGCTTCCTTAAAAGAAGGAAAGTTTTGTGCTTTTCTTTGTATTTTCAATTATCTTGGAAATCTACCCATGTGACATGACTTAGTTTGATATGATTGAAAGAGCACTGGCTTCACTCATAGGATCTTACTTTTAGATTTGCAAAAGACCTTAAAAGCCATCTTTTTCAGCCTTCCCATTTATAGATGAGGAACCTGAGATCTAAAACTGAAGTAACTTACCCAGTAATTAATGCCAACCAGACAGGCATTAATTACCATAGGTAGGTTTTACACCCTAACTCTCTCACTCTTCTCTCTGTTGAATGAGTCAGAAGACACGCTTCAATCCCAGCTCTGCTGAGTTCTGTCAATGTGACTTTAAGTCAAGTAATTTGAACTTTTATGATATAGTTTCTTCTCCTTAATATTGAGGGTTAGGCTAAATAACCTTTAAGTTTAATCCAGGCCTAAATGCTGAGATACTATAAACTCATTTCCAGTCATGGCACATAAATAGAGTATTGCTGTTCTCTTTAAAAAAATGAAAGGTAGTGTCATATCATGCAAAGTGGGTTGGACTTTTATTCAGAAAAACCTAACTTTGAATTTGCCTTTGATATTATTTGCAGTGTAAAGTTGAATAAGTGATATTGCCCTCTCTGATATTGCCCTGAGACTTTTTTGTCATATTTATCACAGACCTAAGTGGACATACAGAATATAAAATACTTTATAAGTTTTATATAAAGCACTTAATAGTGTTTTATATATAATAATAATAATCAATGAAATTCCACAAGCAGGGTCCCTGGCATAACATCTATTTCTAAAGTCTTTTCTCAACACAAAAAAAACCACGTCACCCTCTTCCTCTCCACCCCCAACATAGTAAATTGAGTGTCCACCCCCACTATCCTCTCCCTCTAGATAGCTCATTGCTGCTCTGTAGATCAAGTCACTTTAAGCAAGTGGTGGGAAGGGGATCTGTTGGGGTGAACAAAGAAGAGGAATCATGTGAAGAAGTTCAATAAAAGGGAGGAACAAAGTATTTATCAATTTTATGTAGTATTAACTCTGTGTGTGTCACAAATGCATTTGCATAGTATAGGAAAAAGAACATTGGACTCAAAGACCAGATTTCAGTTCCTGGAGCCACCATGAAATGTTGGGCTACTATGGCCTCTGGTTTCCTTTCAACAACCAGATTCTGGGACTTTGTGATCTCAGACAAGTCACTTTGTTATCCCTTCTATGAAATGATTAATTGACCTCTTTTAGCTTGAAAGCCTTTTAATTTTGATGATAAGCCTAAAGTTCAATAGATAACTAAGTGTCCAGAGGTTATCTCCATGGGCATATAAGTGGGAGAACTGCATGGGAACAAGCAAACAGAAAGCTGCCTTTCAGTTGTTGGTGAACTTCTGTTCACTAGAGACAGAAGCAGTCTGAGCCCCATCCCCATAAGAATGGTGAGAGGGTGGCCTCTGTTAGCTTCTTGATCTCAGCATCAAATAGTCCCTTAATTATTAAGCAAAGGAGATTTTATCAAGATTTTATCTATTCCATTGTAGTGGAAAAAGCAACTAAACTCAAGTTTCCCCTAGTGAATAAATGGAATGATCTCTCCCACTGCACACCCTTACTCTGGGTCAGGCAAAATTCTTCATCCTGGAACATTATGATTTCAGTAAGGAGAAGCATATGCTTTTAATATACAATTCATTAATTCTTTTGTTCCCCATAGAGTTGTTTTCTTCTACAAGAACTCAAGAAAGTTTGGAAGTGTCTCTGCCAGTAACCCTAGGATTCTTGTGTCACAAATCTGTGTCCAGCTTTATTCTTTGAGTGCATGTGCATTTTACAGATGACTTATGCAGAATAAATGATTGTATTCACTGACTGGCTTTCTTCTCTCAAGCCCTAAAGGGTGGGTGCCTTAATTACACTTCCATTAAGACATCACTCTCATTCCAACCCTGCCTTCCTTAAGTCCAAACGTTGTCTGATCTGATTAGTTCTATGGTTCCACCTTTGGCTTTCCTGCATTCATTCATTATATCCCCAAGACACAATGGCTCACTTTAGGGATCCACTACCACCCCCTTTTTAAACATCCTGACCTGTGATTTCATTGCTGCAGGGAAACTGCATTGACCCAGATTACCATCTTCTTTATAAATTTCAATCTTAGAGAGTTGCTTAGGCCATTAGTAGGTTAAGTGACTTGCCTATGGTCATACACACACACACACACACAATATCTCAGAGATGGAATTTGACTCTAAGACTAGACCTATATCTACCACGTGCCTTGGCATGGGATGGGGCAAAGGGAGGGCCAAAATAAGGATAAAGAAGTAGAGCACAAAAGAAATTTGACTTATGGTCCTTTCCCTAGAAGAAGTTCTTAATCTTTTTTGTATCATAGTTCCCTCTGGCAATCTGATGAAGCCTTTGTTTTTAAGTACATGAAATAAAACACAAAGGATTACAAAGGAAACAAATTATATCAAAATGGTTATCAAAAATGCTTTTAAAAAAATGAGTTTCACAGATCCCAAGTTGAGAATCCTGGTTCTAGAAACTTACATTCTAGATGGGGAAATAAAACAGATGTATATGAAATAATTATATAACAATATCAATACTCCAAAGATCTATGAATACACAATGTGGTTATTCCTTTCCCTGACTCCTTAATGGATATCTTTATGAATTGCTGTGGCAAAATAAATAAAAACAATCCTATTTGCCATTCTGCTGGTTGATGAGTCTCTCTAAACTTAGCTAGATTGATCCATGGATAAGTAATTGACATGTAAGTACATGACAAGTACTTGAAGACTTTCCAGTTTGGTAGGACGTCCAGAAGCTATACAACTGGTAGAAGCTTTGGGAACCCAGTGTTACTTCTGCACTGTGGCAGGAATTAGAACAGTCCTCATATAAAAGAATGGTATATGTTGTTTTATAGGACTATAATAGATTACCAGAACAAATTATATGAGTTCCAAAAAAAGGAGTGGTCAATTCAGGCTTGAAACATTGAGGCAACTGGTCAAGAAGACATTCCAATGTGGGAGTTTAAGGTGAGCAAAGGCACAGAATGTGCATCACTGACTCTCAAAGTTGGAAAGGACCTTAGAAGCTGTCTAGTCCAATGTATATCTCAACATTATGGATTTAGAATGAGGAAAAAAACTTTGGAGACCACAAAATCCAAGCTTATTTTACAGATGACAAAGCTGAGGTCCATGGGGAATTTCTGGGTTTTGCCCAGGGTCACAGAGCTGTATAGATTTCTGAGACAGTATTTGAATTTAGATCACCTTGATTTCAAGTCCATCACTCTGCCCATTGTGCCAACTACCTGTCTAACAAGAAATCTCTTCTGTCATAGTCTTATCCAGTAGTTAGCTAACATTTCCCTAAATATTCACTTATCAGTATCTCCTAAAATGTAGCCCAATCCATTTTGGGATATCTCTGATTTTTAGGAATTTTCCTTACATTAAACCCAAAGGTAGTTTCCAACCATTTTTTCCTTACATTGCCCATTGTATAGTAATATTCTAAACCCTAGTATCATATATTGTAATTATACCCTTATAAAACTCAGATTTTTCCATGAAAACAGGATATGGTATATTAGAATTCTTAACCAAAGGATAAAAGAAATTACAAAAGATAAATATTATGACTGATATTATTGATAATAAAAGATAATTGACTACTTCATTTAATCAACAAGCATTTATTCAGTACCTACTATAGACCAAGCACAATTTTAACTCAAAAACAAATAGACTGATTAACCACAATAGCATTTGTGCATATAGAATTTGATTCTAGTGTGGAATCCTAACAATAGATTCATAATGAATACTGGATCAACAATTTGTAACAAAGACAGCTAGATGATGCGTGGGTAGAGTACCCACCCTGGAGCAGGAAGATCTAAATTCAAATGTGGCCTCAGACACTTAACATTTATTAACTTTGTGGCACTGAGCAAGTCACTTAACCCCAATTACCTTGCAAAAAAACCCAACAATTAAAAAAAAAAAAACAGTTGGTAATAGAAGAAATTTCTTTCCATTGATGAAAGTAATTTTTCATCTAAACACTGAAAATGAATATAACCACTCTTCCCTCATCTCAATCCCTAAGGCATTTCTTTCATTCCCTGTTTTTACCATAGAGTAAAAGAATCAAAAGTGCTCAAGTAAACATCAGTCTTCCACTCAAAAGTTTTAATAATTTTAAGTTAGAAATAAAATACTTTTGTTAGTTGGAATATATTACATATTGGTCTGCATACTAAGTGAGCTTTTAGTCCTGTTAAGTAGATGGTATTCAATTACAGATTTTTAAATTGTGCTATTTTTATAGGTGATAAGATTGGGGATCAGAAATTTCAGTTTTTCAGGCACATGACCTCAGGATACAATATTTTTCCCGAGAAGTTTTCATTATGTTCTAATAGGAAAGATTTACATGCCACAATTTATTTACAGGAATCTTTTTAGTTTCAACTAAAATAAATCCTGCCTCTATTTCTCAGATACAAGTAGAAATGCCAAAGTATTCACAAAATACAGCAAAGGCTATATTTCTCTATGTATCATTTTTATGTATTTTTATTATAAATTCTTGAGGTGGGTTAAACCATCTGTTTAAAACAGGAAGTAGAAAAATGTATAACACCCACCATCCTCATATCCCTGTGAATTGTAGAAATAGCCTGAGCCCAAGAAAAAATGAATAGGAAAGTTATTTTAAAGGCATTACATTTTAGGGAAACATTTTTTAAGCACATTTTTTTTAAAAATGTGGCCAAAGAAGTCACTTTTGGTTGGATCACAAGAATTATGATTGGAGGTAATAATCAACTAACACATTTTTTCCAGAAACAATCACAATGTTGATTTGATTGCTGTATCCAGAGCAAAAGGGAGAAAGGAGAAAGGAGGGATATACCTACAATATGACAGGGAGGGAACATGGCAGTGAAGCTTGATCAAGACATTTGGGGCACTCAGGAGACTGAAGTCTTCTGGAAATTGATGCAGTCACCCCAGTGTCATCCATGAACAAAAGCTTCTTCTTCATCAGTAGGGAATCTCTTTCATTTGGACTCTACATAGGATATCTCTTTCCCTTCACCCCAACACTGATAAATGCTTTTGTTGAGCCTATAGAGCTCTGTTTTATGCCTTATTTGATGTGAATAGTTGGAAGAAAGTTGAACAAAATTCTCTCTGTTTTTGTATATTTCAAGGCATCTTGTACAATTTTAATATACTCCCAAGACAACCTTCTTGTAGAAGAGCCTTAAAAGTGGTATTTTACTCTAATAATCCAATTTTTATAGTCAGCAAACAATAGTAATTGGATTTATTCTAACTGTTCTCATTTTATCTCTATATCCTAAGCAATCTTGCTGAATTCCTTTCTTGTGCTGACCTAATTTGGAGAGGGGTTGTGGGAATAGGCAGTAATTAATGATCTGTAGTAAATACATCTTCATCACTTCTTTCAGACTATAAGTTCTTTAGAACATAAAAAAAGTACAACCAGTGCAATCCTCAAACTCCAACAGGCTTGGTGGGTTTTTTTGTTTTGTTTTGTTTTTTAACTTCACACCTAATGACAAAAGTGGTAAGATGCTTTTGCTGAACTTAGAAAATAGTTGAGATCCTTTGACTGATTTAGAGATCCTTTTGCCATTTTAAAAATATACTTTCCTAGTGAGAGCTCTTGAAACTATTGCCTTGTTATTCCAGTGCTAGGAATAAACCTGTTTCTGTGATCTGCCCTTTAGGGCAGATGATTCTGAGTCAGTCAAAGCTTTAGATTGTCTGTTGAGTCAGGAGCTGGTTTCACTTTCTTAGGTTCAGTTTTGCTCTGCTGATTTTCCTGAATGTTTTCCTTAATTTGACTCTATAAAGAATGTGTCAATGAGAACTTTGGGGGAAAAAAACGTTTTTGCAAAATGCCATTAACATATGGTTCTTCTTGGGGTTTTTTGTGTATGACACAAGGATGTTTGTTATGAAACTGAGACATATGTCCCAGTGAAATTTCTAATTGTGTGCTTCAACCAAAGGCAGCTAGGTGGTACAGTGGATGGAGTGCTAGGTCCAGAATGAGGAAGACCTGGGCCTCACACCCTTCCTGGCTGTGCAACTCTAGCAAGTCATGGCTTTCTGCCTGATAAAAAGCAGCCCCTATTTTGTAGAGTTGTTGTGAGGATTAAATCAGATTATAATTGTAAAGGGCTTAGCACAGTGCCTGGCATGTAGTAGTGCTTGATAAATGCATAATAAATGATAAATGCTTAATTGATAGTATCTGATCTGGAGAAAGAGAATAATGGAAATCATGTGATCTTAGAGTTGAAAGAAAAGGAAACCCATATTCTTAGAATCATCAGACTAGTCATAGATTCATAGAATCATAGATTTAGAAATATAAAGGATTTTAAAAATCAAATAATCCAACTCTCTCAATTTACAGATAAGAAAATTGAGACCCACAACAGTGAAAGGGCCTTGTTCATAGTCACTCCAGGTGGTCAGCAGTTGAGCCAGGAGTTAGTGCAAATTGTTGAGTTCCATATTTTGTGTTCTATCCATAAATAACTCTTCTCTTAAGTTCCTCATTTGACAGAGGGAGAAAATGACCCATGGTTACCCAGCCAGTCAATGACAGTATCAGGACTCAGGTCTTCAATCTAATATATTGTCTTATAGACCACGAGTTCTTGACTTGGAATCCATCAACTTTAAAAAAAAATATATATATATATATATATATATAGAGAGAGAGAGAGAGAGAGAGAGAGAGATTGATTGCAGAAATATATAGAAGAATTGCACATGTTTTAACATATATTGAATTAATTGATTAATTGATTAAATGATTAATAGGGGAGAGGATGGGGGTGGAAAATTTTAGAACATAAGGTTTTGCGGGGAATGTTGAAAACTATTTTTGCATATATTTTAAAAATAAAAGGCTAAATTAAAAAGAAGAAAAATATATTTAACTGTATTTCAACAAATTGATTTTATAATACCACTTATTTTATTTTGCATTTTAAAACATTATTCCCTATATTCATGTCAGAGGATTTTCTTCAATCTTTCCTTTTCTGATTAAGGCATTTCCTTGGAGAGAGGTGCCTCCTAGTGGTCTTGGTCTGTGACTGCGGGGTGATATAGCACCATGTTGGGCTCTCTCATGTAACCCATTTTGGTACCACTGCCAGGTTATCCCTCCTCTTGCACCATGATCATGTCACTAATCAGATTCTCCAACTTCACTATGCTTCAGAGCAAGGGATTTCGTTCTTGCTGACAGCTTCCTGCCATGGGAATCAACCAAATATGAGTCTCAGGGCAAATCTATAGGATCATCCTCTCTACTAAAGGAGAGGTGAAAACATGGTGAAATAAAAATAGAATGGATTCCCCATTAATGTGAATTAATGTAGGTTATCTTCTAGTCAATCTCCTTCCCATGATCTGTCACTTATTATTGTTTTTCTATCAACACTAAAATATTCCAGTCGATAAATATTTATTAAGTGTCTGCTTTATGACATTGAGCTGAAGATATAAATAAGAAAAAGAAAAGTCCCTACCCTCCAGGAGTTTACAGTCTAATGAGGGAAGACAGTATCCAAAAGGAAGCCAAAAAAGTAGGGGGAGGGCCCAAAGGACACATGAAGTCAAAATTAAGCAAAGAAGCCAATGATAAATGAAGTTTAATTTTAGCTGTTTTTTAACTAAATTTGTGCTGCTGCTTTGGAATTCTGTAAATTTTCCTGTATTGAATCACAGACACCTAGTTTAACAAGTGACCTCAGAGATGGTATATAGCACAGCTCTCTCCATCAATCCTCTCATTCCCCAGGAGGAGACTGGGAAAGAGAACATGTGATCTCCCCCTTTAGAACGTAAACTCATTGAAGGCCGAGAAGTTTGAGCTTTTGTCTTTAATTCCCCAGCACCTAGCACAATATCTGCTATAGAGCAGGCACTTAATAAATAATTGTTGATGGATTGATAGCTCAACCAATTCCTTCTGGCTTTAAATTCTATAATCACTTGAGCTATAAAAATTAGATTAATGAAAACCATCATTTGTTTTTCTCCATTTTCCAACAGCATTAATAATAATAAGGGCCAGCATATATAACAATTTAATGTAACAATTTAATGTTTACAAAAGATTTTAGGGTACAGTCTCACTTTAATTTTAAATGAAGTCTATGAGGTAGTTACTCAAGGTATTTGTCATTCCTGTTTTATACATTAGGTAACTGAGGCTCTGAGAGATTAAATAAATTGCTTACTATGAGCAGGCCAGTTCATTAGGAGAGGTGAGATTTGAACACAGATCTTCCTGATTTCATAGTCACTCTAGAATAGAAGGACCCTGAGGTTAAGCCCAGTTCACTTAAGTCTTTATATTCCTGGCACTTAGTTACAATCCTAGAATTGGTAGGTGCTCAATAAGTATTGAGTTGGGTGTTTTATGGAGAAGAAAACTCATTCCGGAGACAGTTAAGGCAAGAACCCATAATCCAGCAAATATCATGACTAATCACCCCTAGATTTTTACTAACCTAGCGTCAACTTCATTTGAGGAGTGGTGAACGAAGAATCTCATTTGGGGAAAACTGCAAACCTACATATGCAAAGGTGCTTCCAAGCAGACATAGTTATACTAATGGGAATGGAGAATTTCTACATAAAATGAACCTGGGGGAATGTTGTGTGCTTTGATGATACCAGAGGGAGGAAAGATGAAAGAAATTAGTTGTTACAAGAGACCTGACCCTTTAGGAAATTTCCTTACTTGTTATAGGAACTGGTTGGATTTTCCCCTGCTTTTAAAGTATCTACAATTTCTATTTACTTTTAATAGCATTATAGAACCAGAATGGTGCTCTACGGACTTTTGTTTTCCTAGAAGTAACTAGATTAGTGTTCTTCAGGAAATGAATGTAAGATGAGAGCCTGTCTTCTATTCATTTTAACAGCCATTGGGCTTATATTCTGTCCCCTTCTTTTTCTTTTTCTTCTTCTTCT